>CM037589.1:112616092-112808592 GCA_021018995.1 Chloranthus sessilifolius | reverse complement strand
CATTTCTATATCACTACATACATGCTCTTGTAATCAAAGTACATATTCAAGGTATTCCCTACCTCAGGTGTCTGACTGTCCAAGCATCATGCTTGCTTTAGCTCGTACCACCTATGGTATATCATAACATATGTACAACATCAATAAGGATGCAATAGAGAAGGTCCAAGACCCTCCATGAACCTCACGATTCAATTAAGAATCCAACTAAAACTGCCAAAATCAATTAATCGAAACCCTAAATCGATTAATCGATTTCCAAATCGATTAATCGAAATCCAAAATTGATTAATCAATTCTAAATTGATTAATCAAAAGTCCACAATCGATTAATCAAAATCCAAAATCTATTAATCAATTCCCAAATTGATTATTCGGTTTCCTCAAGCTTAAATTCTCTGGTCACTGGAGGTACTCAGTCGATTAGTCAATTTCTAAATTGATTGATCAAATTTAAAATTGATTAATCGATTTTCCAAATTGATTAATCGATTTGGTCAGAACTCAGCCCCTTCTTGGGCTATTCCTCCAAATCTTTTTCGTCCTATTTCTCTATCATTTTCCATCATTTTAATTCATCATTTACCCCATCTATTGACTGAATTTAATCATCAAAACTCATGCATTTAAATCTAACAAAGCTCACCTCAAATTAATCTCTTAAATGATGGAATGGTTGATTTATTGGCTAGGGTTCCAAGCTTTTGCTTTAACGATTCTTCACGCACCAAATTCGGCATTCAATGCTCAAGTCCATCCTCAAATCCAAGCCACAATAACTCTCCTTGCCATTAACTCCCTCTCTCTCCTCTTAACTCTCTCACCAACCAAACAAAGGAATGACTTCCCTTTAGCTTATTAAACCCTTATAACCCTCCTTCAGTTTTGGTGTTAAGCACATATACCAGAGATAGGTATATGTGACCCTTAACTAATACTCATACCCCATACTTAGAGTACACTTACATCACATGAATATGTTAACAATAGAAGTCCACTGTTTAACCATCACTTGGTCAAACCTACGACCCATCGGGCATGGATCTCGAGGTCACTATTTAAGGTTAAAATTTTCATAATGTTATAAAGGACCTCACACTGTATAAAACCAGCTCTTACTTCTCCGACATCTGCTCTGACTTGTGTTTTTCTAAATATTCATGCAGGGCCCATTTCTCATCTACCAGCAGCTCAATCTGAGCCAGAAATGCTGACTCCTTCCTCAGCCAAGGCCCCTCTGCGCCACTACTTTCTGTTTGATCCATACAATGGATAGAAGGCCTCTCAAATAGCAGCCAAGCCTCATACCACGAAGAAGTCAAAAGAGAATCCCCTTGATCCAAGCCACACATATGCGTCGACTAACGCATCTCCCAAAGAGCAGCTATCCTATCCAAGTCTGAAGAGGACCCTCGAGAAAAGATCAGTCTGCATAGGGGAGGTCTCTCCGAGCAGGGCACCTACTAAATATAACCAAACTAGCACAGTACCTGAGAAGGAAAATAATAGGTGCTACCAGTCAAGCCAAAAGGGTGATGCCCTCATGATCTCTAGATCGAACTATCGGGAAGGTCTTGTCCAACCATGGAAGCCTCCACACCAGCTCAGGCTCATCCAACCAAATTTTCAACTCGCGGCAACTTATGACATCGGCCCAAAAAGTAGCGAGCTGCCTCTCCGTGAACCACATAAAAGTGAGGAACAAGCTCTAAAATGGCAAGATGCTCTCCAAGCCAAACCTGGAGTAGAACGGGGCATCCCCAGAGGCACTCAACCTTGCCCAAAGCAAAAGCGTCGAGATAGTAGTAAAGCTCCGCCAGTACCATATGCATCACAGAGCAACCCTCCTTAAGTTCCTTCCGCATGTCACAAAGTGCAAGACCTCTATGCAGCTTTAAACCCAGTAGGTTGGAGAGTTCTTCAAGAGTGAGAGTTAGCTCACGGTTCCCAAAGCAGAAGACATGGGTATCCATGTCCCAATGCGAAGCCACCGCATAAAGGAAATCCCAAAGTTAAGGAATATCTAGGAAGGATGGGAGATGGGCCAACCCGAATTGATCCAAACGCACCAGCTGGCTTTTGTTCAAGCTATCGAGCCATTTCTTTAAAAAAATAGGCCCTGCGCCCAAAGAGGGAAGTGTAAAAGTCCTGGACCCCCAAAAGAGGTGGGGTCAGAAAGTGGGTCCATGGTCATACAAAGATATTTTGAGAAATCATAATTCAATGTAGGATGATGGACCCACCCTTTAGAAAGAGAAAAGCAAAAAATGGCGGCAAAAAATCCAAAACCTAATTAAAAATAAAGAAAAAATGGGCATTCTCGGGTCTTAAAGACCCCACACTACCCAGAAAATACTTAGCGTGTATAATACACAATGTTAGTTCAAAATCTCCTAGATTTTGCGTAGTGTGTATATTACACACATAATATGCCATTTTATTACCCTTAACTTAGTGATGTTAGGACTTAGTTTGCTACTAATAAGATAATGATGTGCAGATACTAAGAAAAATTAGTAAAAGATGATTGAGTGTCAAAATGAACTCAAAAGAGCAGTAAAAAGACGATTGAGCATAAAAAGACGATTCGCTATATATTGAAAGCTAAAAATTGTGAAAGATGATTGAGTGATGTTACTAAGAAGAGAATAAGAAATCATAATTTACGATTCTTCAGAAGACATTCAAGAAGCTGAAGCGATACAGAAGATAAATGCGAACAATCATAATTTAGAGAATCGTCCATAGAGAAAGCTATAAAGATAGAAAATCGTGATTTACGATTTTCCAGAAAGAGAAGAAAAGAGACAATTGTGATTTACGATTGTATTAATAGAAGCTTTCCTACTGCTATTGCTGCTACTGATCACGTGAAGATCTACACCATCACGTGAAGATCTACACCTTCACTCGCGGCTACTATTCACCAGCGGCTACTGTTCACCAGCGGCTACTGTTCATCTTCTTCCTTAGGTTCCAAGGTTCAAGGAGTCCTTTTACTGCTACTTTGGGTTTCAGCTACTTTAGTTATAGATTTACCCTCATTTTTAGACCAACATTCTGAACCTGCTGTAGCTCAAGTTATAAGGAGGAAATCCACAGTTGTTGAACTTGTTTTATTAGGAGGAATACCCCAGCTGCAGTTACTGTTACAGGACTTTCTATAGCCGTTCCTAGCTTCCAAGCTTGGTAGCTAGGAACCCCTTTTTGCTCCCCTGACAACAGCTTGTTGTCCCTCTTTGTCCTTCTGGTTTCCTGCTTCCTCTTGTTGGAGAAGCTTTGGTTTCCTGCACACCTTAGTTATCCTTTATCTTTTTCTTTTGGGAGGTAGAAGCTTAGCTGGTCCTCTTCTTCTTGCTGATACTTCTGAGAACTGGAATGCAACTCTGCCTCTTTGAGATACACTTCTGAAGCCGGGATCTGCTTGCCTCTCCATATGGGGAAACCCAGATCTTCACCATCTAGAGATCCATCTTCTCCAAGATCTCTTAAAATGCACAATCTAAAAGCCCATCTTGCCAATTACAATCGTTTCCTGGTCCTAGGTATGGCTACCAGGAACCCTGATGCTGATCCAAACCTGTCCTTCTCTGGGCGTTGCTCCTCACCTTCCTCTGTTAAAGATGATAACCCCATTGGGCAACTAGAAACTAGGGTTTCCTCCATCACCACTGTAGCTACTAGTGGAGAAGAACAATCTAACACCATCCATTCTGTCCTTCCTGATAGGCGCTCAACCTCCCTGTTGACAAAACCTGCCAACCAATTTGTGAGCAAGGAAGGGAAAATACATTCAAACTTCACTGGAAATGATGATGGAGAAGAGGAATCTCACACCATACACATGGATTCCCATGTGGGGCGCTCAACACCCAACCCACCACCCCTGCTACCAGAACCTCCCAGCCAATCATAGACTGACAACCAGATTTCTGAAAATGTAAGTTCCTTTTCAAATTATGCAGCCCACCAACTCTCCCGCCCAAAGGTGATTGGACCTTCCACTAACCAGGCCTCACATCCCTCACACTCCCCAAGCAAGCCTTTGGGTCCTCTTGGCCTTGCACGCTCCACCAGCAACCCTGCTACTGCTGACCCGCTCATTAAGCTCACTGGCCCTACAAACCAATCTCACACCCCGCAGAAAAACCCCTTATGCAGACCCGCCCAGTAGCAAACCGTCTGGTCCTCCACACCTTTCCTTAAAGCCCCCATAGGCCGGCCCTACATACTCTTCCACCAATCCCACAGGCATAACACACATTCCTAGTAAACACACATTGACTGCGCCTATATACCCATACTTGAAAACAACACAAAACTAGACCCTAGCCATTTTGTTGCCCAACCCATGGTGGATTTGAACTCTGGTATTGAGAATTTTAAATCTGAAGCAACCTTCCCTCCATCCTGGAGCAGCCTGTTTCAGAACAAATCATCCAAATCCTCTGGCAAAGAATTGCAATACATAGCTCCCACCATGAAAGAGGAACCAGTTGCCACTTGCCCGAAGGCTGAACTCAAAGAAGAAGTTGCCACTTGGTCAAACTAGCTCATTGGTTACATCATTGGCCTAAAACCAAGCTTATATGGGCTTAAAATTGCTGTTGACAGAAAATGGAGATGTAAAGGGTGGTTGGATGTTCTGCCAATCAGCAATGACTTCTTCCTCTTCAAACTATCTAATGCCGATGACCGGAACAGAATCATCGAAGGAGGACCTTGGTCTATTGCAGGTCACCCTCTAATCCTTTGGAAATGGACAGCGGATCTTCAGCTACAAAAGGAGCTTCTTTCCACTATTCCAATTTGGATTCGATTCCTGAACCTTCACATGCACTTCTGGTCCTCTAAAACTCTCAGCAGACTTGCGAGTGTAATAATTGGGCAACTGATCTCAATTGACGGCGGCACATTCTCCAGATCCCGCATGGATTATGCGAGGGTTTGCGTAGAGGTGAATCTGGAATGCTCATTCCCCGACTCGATTCTTGTTGAAGTAGAAAACAACATCTCTTTTAGACAAAAGGTGGAATACGAATGGAAACCTGAGGCCTGACCCCACTGCCATTCCTTTGGGCATTTGCCAAAGGAGTGTTGTAACCGACCACCTGCTCCAAAAACTCAATTGCTGAAGGATACTCCCATTAACAAGGAAGGAAAACCTCTTAAACCAAATGCTCCCACATCCAATTCTCTGGCAGCCATTCCAACTCTAGCCTCGGATGCACTAACCTTACCCGACACATCAGCAATTTTAAATGATGCTTCAGCAAGCAACTCATCAGAACCTATTTACCAACCAGCAGCCAACACATCAGTAGTCAAGGCCTAACTTAGTACCAACACAGTAATAGGCTATTCATCAATAACCAACTCCCATCCCACAGCCATCACATCAACAATTAAGCTCCCTACAACCAATACATCAGCAGCAAACTCACCAATCAATCCTCATCCTGCAGCCTGCACATCAGCAGCTACCTCTCTACAGCAGGCTTTTCTCACCAATCAGCATGGCAACACCCAACATCCAACACATCAGTCAACACATCCTCCATCGAATGAAAGGTGTTAACCTTCAGTACCTCTCGAGCTGCAGCCATATCCTCTCACAACCTCTCGAGTGGATGCTTTAAACTTTCAGTCATCCTCCCACATCCTCTCAAATGCAGCCAGCAACCTCACGGATTAATACCTGAAGCTGCTGAGTTTTAAGCTGCTTACTTCCAAACCTTTCGAGATTGTTTTATGCGTTCTTCAACTGCTTGAAGCTCGGGATATAGCTGTCATCAGCTACTTTTAGTGACCATTTGGGAGCTATTTCGCGTTCCAAATACAGCTAAGGGATGATGAGATTAATTTGGGGCATTCTCAACAGTTTGGGTTCAATAGTTATAGCAATTATATGAAGGCTACGGCTGATGTTCTCTTTGGTCAGCATGGAAAATTTTGGGAACTCCAAAGCACAAGAGATCTTTGCACATGGGCAAAACTATTTTCAAATTAATTAAAGAAATTCTTGGCGGGAAGCAAACTACTTCAGTTGCATAACAGAATTGGATCTCTCTCCTCTCTGATTGGGCAGAATGCTAAGCACATGGATTAGCATAAACTAAAATCAAAATCTCTCCTCCGATTGGCTGCAATTCAAAGCACATGAATCACTGCATATGTATAAATAAACCTCCTTGCTGCTGTAATTCCTCAGCAAGGAAATTAAGAAATTCTCTGAGTTCTCCTTTTTCTCATTTAGGTTTAGTTTAGTTTTATTTTTCCTTTTTCTCTTCCCCATTCTCTCCCTAATCCAGCCTGCTAGATTAGATCTAGATAGCAGCTCAGATATGGTTTTGTAATTATAATTTTGGCCTGAAGATGTGTGGATTGATGCACAGACTACAAATCTAAGAACAAGGTTATTGTGAGTAATTTTGATTCAATAAATTATTGATTTCAAAACTAGGAAATTCTTGTGGTTCCATTAGATATCTATAGGATTAATATTTTTGGTAATAGCCTATTCGTTTAACCCGTAGATCTCTTGAGAACCATTTGATTTCCCTCAATTTAATATCCCTGTGGATGCTTGAGCTTATAGCCTTGCATCCACAACATTTGTAGTGATTTTAATATTTCAATTTGAACCTTTGGATTAGATAAAGTCTATAGGATGATCTGTGACCATTCAAGTGGACAGATCATACCCTTAAGATCAGTTCAAGCTTTTAATTTGGTTTGAATTCTTCTACCGTGCACTTGAGCTTGTAGCCAAGTGAAGAATAGCTGCAAATTCACATGTCTTGATCTGTTTTGCATTAAGAATCAATCCCTAGCTGTCTATTTCTCCCCATTTTATATTTTATTTTACCATTCATCTTCCTTAATATTTTAGATCTAGCTTTGTATTTCTGTTTTGTAGATTAGATCTAGTGGCACCGAAAAACTCTCTTTCTTTTTAGATTAGGCTATAATTGTCAGATCTGTAGCAGATCTGGAGGTCTACTATACAGCCTATTAGGTTTTAGATCACTACTCCCTGTGGGACAAACTCTTACTTTTAAAACTTGCTACAAAAGGATCCTCTATCTTGCAGGTCTGAATATTTTAGATGTATTGTTTTCATCTCTTTCATCACACCCTTCATTTGATTTTATTTTATTTTTATCACCAATAATAATCAGCACACACCTAAAATATCAACAAAGGGGAACATGCAGCAAGTACAAAAAAATCATCATCGTCATCAATCAAAATCAGAATCAAATCATCAAGGGCATTGTTAAAAATATTAGGTCAAAGGACAGTGAGTATGGCTCTCTCACGCTAGATTTTTTTTCAAGTATTAACTTATTGCAAGCGCACAATGGAAATCATAGTACTATACTAGCATAGGATCGTTCCTACAAGAAAGTTTGTTATCTAATTAATTCCTTAGTTTTATCTTTTATTCAAACTCTTATCTTTAAAAACTTTTATTTATCTTTAAGATCTTATTTACTAGAGAAATATGAATGAAAGAATAGTTTTTTAATCTAAAGTGCATAAAAATAAATCCTAATCCTCCTTCAGATTAAGGTCGTCAATCTTAATCTTTAGCTATCGGATATTTATTAATTTAAATAATGCCGTTACACTATATTTTTAGTCTCCTAGCATTGGACGTCAATCAAGTCTAAGATCCTATTAACAGATTATCAACATAGAACTCACCTTCTTCCCCTAGCTCCTCTTTTATTTACTATCTCATCTTTTATTTTTACTATCTCCTCTTTTATTTTTACTATTCATCTTCTTCCCCTAGCTCCTGGTTCTAGGGTTTCTATTTCTGTTCATCTACAGATACAGATTAACCCCCTTTCCTTGTTCTTTCACTGAACTTTTGGCCCAGATTCTTCTTTGACCGTGCTCATCCCCCTGCTGCTGTTCCATTAACCGCGCCATCACCTTGCTGCTGTTACAGGTTTTTCTGTAGTCATTCCTAGCTACCAAGCTTGGTAGCTAGGAACCCCTCTCTGCCCACCTGACAACAGTTTGTTGTCCCCTTTGCCCTTCTGGTTTCCAGCTGCCTCTTCTTGGAGAAGCTTTTGTTTCCTATACTCCTTTGATTCCATTTACCTAGTTCTTCAGGGAGCAAGAAGCTAGGCTGGTTCTCTATTTCCTGCTGCTACTTCTGAAACCTGGGATGCATCGTCGCCTCTTCGGGATATATTTCTGAAGCTAGGATCTGCTTGCCTCTCAATATGGGGAAACCCAAATCTTCACCATCAAGAGATCCATCTTCTCCAAGATCTCTTGAAATCCACAGGTTGAAAGCCCAGCTTGCCACTTATAATCGATCCCTGGTGCTAAGTATGGCTTCTAGGATCCCTGATGCTGATCCAAACATGTCCTCTGGGCGTTGCTCCTCCCCTTTCTTTGGCAAAGATAGCAGCCCCATTGGGCACCCAGAGGTTGGGGCTTCCTCCATCATCACTGCATTTACTGGTGGAGAAGAATAATCTACCACCATTTACTCTGTCCTCCCTGATAGGCGCTCAACACATAACCCAACCTCCCTGTTCACAAAACCTGCCAACCAAGCCTTGAGTGAGGGAGAGAAAGTACATTCAAACCCCACTGGAAATGAAGATGGAGAAGATGAATCACACACCATTCACATTGATTCTCATGTGGGGTGCTCAACACCCAACCCTTCACCCCTGCTACTAGAACTTGTCAACCAATCATTGATTGACAGCCAGAATTCTAAAAATGTAAGTTCTTTTTCAAATACTGCAGGCCACCAATTCTCCCGCCCAAATGTGATTGGACCTTCCACTAGTCGGGCCTCATACCCCTCACACTCCCTAAGCAAGCCTTATGGTCCTCTTGGCCTACACACTCCACCAGCAATCCTGCTAGTGCTACTGCTAAATCGCCCAATAAGCCCATTGGACCTACACATACCACCAGCAATCTTGCTACTACTGACCCGCTCAATAAGCCCATTGGCCCTAAAGACCATTCACACATAGACCCGCCCAGTAAGGCCACAGATCCTACATTTCCCCCCAGCAAACCGACTGGCCCTACAAACCATTCACACACAGACCCACCCAGTAAGAACACAGATCCTACACACCCTCCCCTAGCAAACCGACTGGCCCTACACACCCTTCCTTAAAGCTCACAGGCCCTATATTCTCTCGCACCAACCCCAAGCACACTTTGACTGGGCTTATACCCATACCCAATAACAGCACAAAACCCGACATTGGGCCTATTGCTGCCCAGCCCATGACGGGTTTGATCTCTGGCATTGAGCAGTTTAAATCCGGAACGATCCTCCCTCCATCCTGGAGCAGCCTATTTCAGCACAATCCTTCCAAATCCTCTGGCAAAGAACTGCAATACATAGCTCCCACCATGAAAGAGGAACTAGTTGCCATTTGCTCGAAGGCTGAACTAGAAGAAGAAATTGCCACTTGGTCTAACTCGCTTATTGGATACATCATTGGACTATAACCAAGCATATATGGACTTTAAATTGCCGTTGATCTTCTTCTTCTTCTTCCTCTTGATTTTCTGTTCATCTTCTTCTTCCTCCTGATTCAAGGATTCAAGCATTATTTTCGTCGGGTATTATTCTTCATCTAAGGTGTAACTAAGCTCCTTTTTATTATTCTGTTCGTCTTCTTCCCTGGCCGACTACTCCTTGCTGGTTCCTCCAGGCTTCAGTTTACCTGGCTGAAGGTTCTATTTTCCTTCCTCATGGGCAAAACTAGAGGTTCTTCGTCCAGTGCTCCATCCTCCCCTAGGAGCATTCAAATCAACCGGCTAAAGGCTCAGTTGGCCTCCTTCAACAGCTCCTTGACGTAGGGTAAGGCTCAGATCTCCTCTGGTACCCCTGAAGACCGACCTTTGCATTGCTGCCCTTCATTTGGGCATTGCACCCCTCCAAAGATAGATGATGAAGATGAAAAATCTATTGCCATTCACCTAGAGTTCCCTATGGGCTGCTCAACACCTAATCCAATACCCCTGCCTTCTGCTCTCCCCAGCCAATCAGAGGGTGACAACCAAAAGACAGAAAAAGTAAATGACTCTATTTTTCCTATTTCAAAATCTGCAAACCAGCCCGACTCCCGCTCACCTGCTTTTGGGCCTTTACCCTTCTTCACCAAACCTTTTGGGCCTCCAAACCCAACACTCATGCCCAACAACCCGACCATACCTGTTGGGCCTCCTGACCCAACATTCAAGCCCACTGGACCTGCTAACCCTTCTCACTTCTCCATTCCTGCACACCTGCCCAACAATTCCTCAAACTCTGGTAGCAAACTAGCAGATTCCAATTCCACTCCCTTATTGATCTCAGATCCTATCTCCCTCCCCACCATGACTACAGACCTAACAACCCACCTCAACAATTTTGCTTCGAATGAACCTAACTCTGGACTTGCTGCTGCTCAGCCCCCGGGGGCATTGGCCTCTGCTCTTCAAGACAGTAAACGAGATGCTTCCCTCCCTCCTACCTGGAGTAGCCTTTTCCAGCACAAATCTTCCAAAACCTCAGGTAAAGATCTGCACTACATAGCTCCCACTATGAAGAATGAACAGGTTGCGATTTGCCCAAAGGTCGAGCTTGAAGCAGAAGCTGCTACGTGGACAAATTCGCTTATTGGATATATTATCAGCTTAAAACTAAGCATCTATGGGCTTAAAATGGCCGTTGATAGGAAATGGAGATGTAAAGGGGGGGATTGATGTTCTCCCAATCAGAAATGGGTTCTTCCTGTTCAAACTATCTAATGCTGATGATCGGAACAGAATCCTAGAAGGAGGCCCTTGGTCTCTCGCTGGCCGACCTCTTATCCTTTGGAAATGGACAGCTGATCTTCAACCACAAAAAGAGCTTCTATCCACTATCCCAGTTTGGATTCGATTCCCAAACCTATACATGCACTTTTGGTCCTGTAACACTCTTAGCAGGCTTGCGAGTGTGATAGGGAAACCAATCTCAATAGATGGTGGAAATTTTTCCCATACTCGCATGGTTTATGCGAGGGTCTGTGTGGAGGTAAGCCTTGAATGTGCGTTCCCTGATTCGATACTTGTTGAAGTTGAAAACGGCATTTCCTTTCATCAAGAAGTGGAATATGAATGGAAGCCAGTGGCCTGCACCCACTGCCGGTCCTTTGGACACCTCCCCAGAGAGTGTACTTACCGATCAAATGCACCAAAAGGCCAATTGGTGAAGGGTCCTCCCAAAAACAATGTCGGGCATCATTCCCAAACTCAGTCCGATGCCAGCCCTTCTACAATCAAGCCCCACCATGCTACCAATGTTTCAGCAGCCACTACTTCACCAGGCAAAATTCAATTCTCAGAGACTATATCGGCACCTGAGCCCTATTTTACATTTGACACTTCATCAGCCAACTCAGTCGTCCACACCACATCAACCAATCCCCAACCCGCAGAAGCAGCCACTTCACCATCCGGGCAATACCCAGCACTAGTCACTCTCCACCAACCATCTCGCCAACACCCAGCTGCTGCCTCATCATCCACCATCTATCAATTTACCAACACCCAAACATTCCAGCAACATCAGTAACCTTTAAGCCCATTACCTCACCTCTGCTCAAACCTTTACCTGCTGCAGTCAAACCTTCAAAACATACTCCGAAAAGACAGTGCAGATTCTCCAACTCATTTCAACTGCTCTCGGATTGTGAAACCTTCCTTCTAAACAAAGTGGCGGATAACACTACTGCTGCTCACTCGGGCACCCATTTGGATTAGTCAAATTTTAAGATCAGGCAGCGATCACCAAGTATATCAGAAGCGTTTGGAGTTGAAGCTAATGATGATGTCAAAAGCAGGCCTAAATCCCCTTTCTACCAGCCTAAAGATGAAAATCATCCAGACAACTACGAGGCCTTACCTGATGAGGCCACTACCTCCTGCAGAAATAATCATGATCTGTGTAATATGGTATGTGCGAGGTCTTTGTAGCCTTGCGAGACAGCATGAAATTAAAGCATGGATAAAAGCTAACAAGCTATCTTTGGTTGCCCTCGGGTTAAGAGACACTTTTGTCCTAATTGGAATACATTCGGAAATGGCAGCCCTAATACCAAATGCAGGATCTTAATTTGCTGGAATGGGGATATTGTGTCCCTGAAAATTTTGTCCCATGATACCCAATATGTTAATTGCCTTGCTCAAATCCCTACTCTTCACCAACAGTTTCTGTTCACTGCTATTTATGGTGAAAATATTGCTAGCAGAAGAGGTATTCTTTGGAATCAGTTGACTACCATTGGCAGCACTATCAGCCTTCCTTGGATCCTCCCGGGAGACTGGAACATGGTGAGAACATCTACTGAGAAAATTGGGGGAAACCCCATTCCTTGCAGGCTTCTTGATGAATTCAACAACTTCATTGATTCGTGTAGCCTTCACGACATCAGGGCCACTGGTCACTCTCTTACTTGGAGCAATAAGAGCACCAACACCAAGTGACGGATTGCTGCTAAGCTTTATAGAGCCTTGATAAATCCCTTTGGGCCCAAAAATTCTCCTCCTCCAATGCCATATTCCAGCCGGCTGGACTTTATGATCATAGCCCTATCATTATTCATCTCAGCAACCCCATTGACTCTGGCCCCAAACCTTTTAAGTTCTTTTCAATGTGGGCTTCCCTTCAATCCTTCAATACTTTAATTCGGGATTGCTGGAATATTAGTGTTAAAGGGAACCCCTTATTCCAGCTAGCTGAAAAATTAAAGCACACAAAGGAAGTTCTTAAGGTTTGGAATCGCGATATCTTTGGATCTATCCATGAAGGCAGGAAATCAGCTGAAGCCCACCTCAATCAGATTCAAATGGCGTCCAATCTCGGCCGTTTGACAGCACTCTTATCAAGGACGAAAAGGAGGCTACTACCATGCTCCACAGCATCCTCCTAACTGAAGAATCTTTTGCCTGAGACAAATTCTGTGCTTTATGGAAAAAGCTTGGCGACTCCAATACCAAGTATTTCTACTCCAAAATGTCATCAATGTAGCACATTAATACTATCAGTAGCATCACTCTCCTGGATAGCTCCATCAGCTCTAACCCGCATGTCATTGAGATTGAAGCTGTGAGATACTTTAAAAATCTGCTCAACAGGTCTGAGGGTCCTTTGGATGACGGCCTTGGTGAAATCCCTTTCAGTACATGCTTGACTGATGTCGATCAGGAAGTTCTCTCCAAGATGGTTACTCCTGCTGAGATAAAATTGGCTATTTTTGCCCTTCATCCTAATAAAGCTCCAGGTCCTGATGGCTTCACTGGCGTGTTTTTAAAAAAATGTTGGGATATATCATTGGTGGCGATGGTGTGAAAGCTATTACCCATTTCTTTCGCTCTAAGCACATGCTTAGAACCATCAACAACACCTTTATTGCTATGGTCCCTAAGAGCGAGAATACTGCCAAGTTTGATGAATTTAGGCCCATTTCCCTGTGCAACTTTGTTTACAAAGTCATCTCCAAGATTCTTGCCACCAGAATTCAACCTCTCATGTCTAGAATCATTAACCCTGCCCAGTCCACCTTTATCAAGGGAAGAAACATCCGTGATAATGGTCTTCTCTGCCAAGCCCTTATGCATGGATTCCACAGAACTAAAGGGAAGCCTAAGATGACAATCAAAATTGACTTCAAGAAAGCATTTGACTCATTGAGATGGGACTATCTCATACATTGCTTATGTCAAATCAGGTTCCCAACCATATTCATTGAATGGATCATCGAGTGCATTGCTACCCCCTCCTTCTGGGTCCTGGTCAATGGCAGCCCTAAAGGACATTTCAGCAGCTCATCCAGGCTAAGGCAGGGAGATCCTATCTCCCCCCTTTTCTTCTCCACTGCTCTTGAAGGGTTTTCAAGCTTATTACTTCAGGAATGTAACTCACGCAACATCACTCACTGGCTCTTTGCTCCGCTTAACATCCACCACCACCTATTCGCGGATGATCTGATGCTATTTGCTGAAGCTAATACTCATAATGCAAAGGAAATCCATAAGTTTCTCACCCAATTCGGTAGAATCTCGGGTGAGACTTACAACATTGTGAAATCTAAGGTTATTTTTGGAGGATCTACTCATAGATTGAACCTCTTGGCTAGGCTTCTTGGAATGGAGAAAAGCACTCTCCCGATGAAGTACTTGGGACTCCCTCTCATTAGCTCCCGTCTTTCTTCCTCTGATTGCAGGCCCATGGTGGACAAAATCCGATATAACATTAATTCATGGAAGACCAGAAATATGTCCCAAGCGGACAGATTGGAACAGATTAAATCCACTCTCTCTAGCCTTCACATTTATTGGTCCACTGCGTTCCATCTTCCTCAATCCATCATCAAAACTATGGAGCAACTTCGTAGCCGGTTCCTCTGGGGGGCAATGACCAGCCTATAAAATTCACAACCATTGCTTGGAACAACTTATTCAAGCCTAAAGAAGAGGGGGGGTTGGGGCTTCGATCTCTGAATGATTAGAAAATAACTCTTATGATGAAACTTTGTTGGAGGTTTCTCACCTGTCACCAGTTTTTATGGGTCAGCTGGGTTTCGTTATAAGTATCATGCTATCAATTCATTCTGGGATCTTCCCACCCCTCTCATTTGCCCCTGGGGTGTCAGGGGGCTCTTTCAAGCGCGTCCTCTTCTTTTGCCTCATGTTAAAATCCTCATTGTGAATGGCGGCAACACTGATTTCTGGCATGAACCATGGACTAACGCTGGTAGTCTGTTTGACCGTTACGGCGAAAGAGATAAATATGATCTAAGGCTTGGGCAAAGAATTCTGGTTTCTCAATTCATTTCTGATGGCCATTGGAATCTTCCTGCATCCACTTCGGCAGCCCTTATTGACGCTTGGAACCTCATCTGCGAGGTCCCCATTACCGGTAATGGTGACGATAAGCTCATCTGGTCTCCTTCTCCAAAAGGTATATTTTGTCTTCGATCTGCCTAGGATGTTGTTCGTGTCCGTGGGCCTCCCCTACCGTGGACTATTTTTATGTGGTTCAATGGCAGGCTTTAGAGACATGCTTTTATTCTTTGGAGGGCTGCTCTTGGCAAGCTTGCCACGAAAGACATCCTTCTTGCGCATGGCATAGCGGTTGATCAATCGTGCCTTCTTTGCAATGCTAACAATGAATCCCATGACCACCTTTTCTTCACTTGTGGTTACACCTCTTGGATATGGCATTCTATCCTCAGCCGATACGACATCCGTCGGGCCCCCATGAACACGATCATAGAAGAGATAACTCATTTATCTAATGCCAACCTTGAGGATCGCACATCTGATCACTTGCAACATTTGCTCGCTGCTGCGGTTTATATAATTTGGAAGGAAAGAAATACCAGAATTTTCAAGAGTGCAGTGAACTCACCTGACACAAAAAAAAGCCCTCTTGCATACCATCTTGTCTTTCAGCCCCTTTTGATACTTTTGGTAAATGCGGCTATCTCCTCCATTTGGGAATGAAATTCTGCGTCCCTTCATCCATTCGCCACCCTACTAGGCGGTACTCAGATTATAATCTGAATTTTGTCTTTATATCCACTTGATGGATCTTTGTTGAGTTATCTTCTGTCCTACTGTATAAAGATTATTTTCAATTTACCCCTTCCTCCCGAAAGAAGCTTTGTAATTAATTTTCCTATTTATTGGAAGGGTCAGGGGCCCTATTAACCCTTTTTTGCCAAGCAAAAAAAATAATAAAATTGCCGTTGACAGAAAATAGAGATGTAAAAGGGGGTTGGATGTTCTGCCATTCAGGAATGGCTTCTTCCCTCTTCAAACTTTCTAATGCCGGAACATAATCATCGAAGGTGGACCTTGGTCTTTTGCTGGTCGCCCTCTGATCCTTTGGAAATGGACTGTGGATCTTCAGCCACAAAAGGAGCTTCTTTCCACTATTTCAATTTGGATTCGATTCCCGAGCCTTCACATGCACTTCTGGTCCTCTAAAACACCTAGTAGGCTTGTGAGGGTAATTGGGAAACCGATCTCAATTGATGGTGGCACTTTCTCCAGAACTTGTATGGATTATGCGCAGGTTTGCGTAGATGTAAATCTTGAATGCTCATTCCCCGACTCGATTCTTGTTGAAGTAGAAAATGGCATCTCTTTTAGACAAGATGTGGAATACGAATGGAAACCAGAGGCCTGCCCCCATTGTCATTCCTTCGGGCATTTGCCCAGGGAGTGCTCTAACCGATCACCTGCACCAAAAACTCATTTGCTGAAGGATATCCTATTAACAAGGACAGAAAACCTCTTAAACCAAATGCTCTGACATCCAATTCACTGGCAGCCGTCCCAACTCTAGCCTCCGATGCTCTAACCTTACTCGACACATTAGCAATCTTAAATGATGCTTCAGCAAGCAGCTCATCAAAACCTATTTATCAGCCTGCAGCCACTACATCAGCAATTAAGCTCCATCTTACAACCAACAAATCAGTAGCAAACTCAGCAATCAAATCTCATCCTGCAGCTTGCACATCAGTAACCACTTCTCAGCAGCAGCCTTTTCTCAACAACCAACACGGTAACACCCATCACCCAAAACATCAGCCAACACATCAGTACCCACCAACCAACACATCCTCCATTAACCAATTCACTTCAGCCAACACATTATTAACCAACACACCTGCATCAAATCCTCCAGCGAGCACATCAGCAACCTATAAACCAATCACCACACCTCTTCTCAAACCTAACTCTACTGCAGTCAAGCCTTCAAAACATGCTTCTAAAAGATAGACCAAGCTTCCCTCAGCCAATCCATTCCACTTGCTCTCGGATTGCGAAACCTTCCTGCAAAATAAAGTGGCGGCTGGTACCTGTTGCTGATCTCAAGTGTGCTTTGCTTATTGGTTGGTGTTGAAAGTTATTTAAAAATGAAAAACATAATAAAATAGGGGATGAATCAGCACAACTCGGAAATCCTAGACCTGCAAGATACAGGGTCCTTTGTAGCAAGTTTTGATAAGTAAGAGTTTGTCCCACAGGGAAAGGTGATCTAAGGCTCTAAGGGAGCTGTCTCTAGTAGTCCCTCCAGATCCGCTTCACGATCTGGCGTCTAAAAGGAGGGGAGTTTAAGGTCACTTATTCTAAGTATTCTAATAACTAAATTACAGAAAGGATTGAGAGGATGGATGGAGAGTGGAAAATAGTTATAAAAAGGTGAGAAATATGTTATTGAGCCAAGGTCAGAGGAGTTTTTGTAACTCAGATTTAGATATGATGTTATAGAAATCCTGTCCAGAGGCTACATTATCACCTCTGAGGAGAAAGGATCCAATCCATCTCTACTGCCATGACTCCACCCTTAGGGCTATAACCTGTCCACTTGAATGGTCACAGACTATCCCATAGGGGAGCCACTATCCAGGAATGGGTCAGAACATAACAAATAAATCATTGCAGACACTATTTCATCCAGGCTACCAGCTCAGGAATCCATAGGGAACCTCAACCTCTAAAGTTCCAAATGTCTGGGCTAAGGCTGATAGCCCAGACACATAGAACCAGCAAGCGATTGAGTACAACCTTCGATCCAGCTGTCCATTGCTTGAGAGAGGCTACAATGGTCCAGTCACCAGCCTACAATCTCTATAACCAGATCAGATTCAACATCTGATGGCAGATCTATACAAATATGGGGGAGTCTACCTCTGTGCAATCCCTCACCAAGCTTCTACAAGCTCAGGTGAAAAGAAGAAGGATCCATCTTGGATCAATGGATCAGAATCACCCTAAGGCTATAATCTGTCCACTTAAATAGTCACAGACTATCCCAGAGGTTATCCTCCTCACGGAGCCCAAGACAAAATAAGATTATCGCTGCTACCACCATGTTCACCAGGCTACCAGCTCAAGCTCCTATGGGGATTTCAGATCTAGTAGGTCATGTGGTGGGGCTAAGGCTGGAAGACCATGATAGCCCAGACACACAGGTTACTTTGATCTGAGTGGCCCTTAAAATCAGTCCTCCATTGCTTTGAAACACAGCCAAGGCAATGGGGGATCACAAGGCAGCAGCCTTGCATAGAGCATCTCACATATAAACAACAATCCCACAAAGTATAAATCCTATTGCAAAACTTCCATTAATCTAACTCAAAAATATATACAAAGTTATAGCCAGCAATTGCTGGACTATGGAGAGAAGAAAAGAAAAAGAAAAAGAAAAACTACTTACTGCTAAAAAGAAAGAGAAAAGAAAAGCGATCTAAGATAGGTTCTCAGATACCTAAACCTAAGCTAGGCCTGGGTATATATAGCAGTGGGGTGGCGGCGCATTAGGGTTAGGAAAACCTAATTTTAACGATGCCACGTGGCCTTCTACTGATCCTTGGATGCCTCGAGGCATGTGCACGAAGATTTGAGGGTGGGAGTGCGTGCCCTAATCACTAGAAATTTCCAGAATGCCCTCTGCTGAAGAGATGGAAGATTAGGTTCAGAGCCTCGCTAGGTAGCTGTAGTTTCCCAGACTTCTCGCGTGGTAGCTCATTGCTCTTCGCTAGGATGATTTGACACTGAAGCTTGGGGTTGCCTTGGTTTGCTCTTGAGCGATTCTTGCGAGAGAGTTGAGCTCTCGCTGGGTTGGAGTTCGCGAGGTTGAATAGAAAATACAGTCTCAAACATCGCGAGGTTGCAATTCAAGCAGTCGCGCGATAGATTAGTCTTTGCTGGGCAGCAGCGCGAGAACTGCGCAAGCTCTTCTCTTTACTTGGACTTCGCGAGTTGCCTCACGAGATTCTTTTGAGTTCTGAACTGCGCGAGGTTCTTTGTCTCACTCAATCTTCGCGAGCTTGGCTTTGCCTTCGCCTGGATGCTTTCTTTCTTGAATGGCGCGCGAATTGCGCGAGGCGTTCTTCTGAGAATTGTACCCATGGTGGCTATGCTGACCTGTGAGACATCTTCTGAAGCTCTCTCTCCTCAGCTGTCTTAAGTGACCTTCGCGAGATTGAGAGAGGTCTGCTTTGAACTGCGCGACACTAAGCGCTGTGTTCTACTCTTGAGCTTCGCGAGAGCTGCGCGGAGTTGAGTTTCTGAAGCTCCTCAGTCATTCATCTGCGTGAGAGGTTGCTTGTAAAGCCTTGAGAAACTCAGCTGATCTGCGCGAGGCTTCAAGGTTCATTCTTGCTGATGGGCATCTGGTGCCAAAGCAGGCTCCATAACAGGATTCTTGGCCTTATTTTGCTGCTGATTATTTCCTGAACAAAACACTTAAGATGAGTTTATTAGGTGGCTAAGGGTCTAATCAAAGGTAAAGTTAAGGGGTGAAAAGTGGTACTTTTTAGGTCTTAACACACCCCCAAACCTAATCTTTGCTAGTCCCTTAGCAAAGCTACATTAAATCTACTCTAAAAATTAAATGCCACTTTCGTAGGGAGCACGGATACATTTAGCATATGTACCAAGCCTTTTAAACCCCTAGGTGATCCCTAGTGGAGGAGTGAAGTCTCCTGAGGGTTTTCAGTGAAGACACCCACAAACTTCTCCAATGAAATAGTTAACTAAAGTGCACTGTCTTCCAATGGGCAGTTAAGGAATCAGATTTAGTCTACTCATGAATCAGCATAAAAGAAGTTTAATTCATTGGTTGCACAGCATTTCGCATGTTTGCACAGCATTTCCAAATAATTTGTGATCACAGAAAACTGCACAAGTGCATGTCAGCACTGAGCTTATCCTTATGTCAGAAAATTAGGTTAAGGTCATACATAATGCATTCAAGTTCAGACCCAAAAGAAAGCTTTACAGGGCATACTCTCATCAAGGTTTGTTGAGGGGTTCAGTTTCTCACAAGCTCAGGAGCAGTTACATCCCCCAACTAGGTTTGTAAGCATGAGCATAGGCAGAGTTCTTAAGTCTTGTCAAGGCCATTGTCGGGCTTCTCACCATAGATTGGATAATTCCTTATCTTCACATGACAGCTCACTCAATCTTTGGATCACAAGGGCTTTTAACTAGGTTGAAATGTGGCTTATGGAGTATGGTTAAAAAGAATGGAAGGTTTGAAAAGGGGTTCAAAATTTGAGAACTCAGTGGGTGCAGGAGGTGGTTCATGACTTCACCTTCTTGAATTCAGCTCCCTTCATCTTCTTTGAGATTTTCCGATTTGAAGTGATCAGTTTCTCTTCTTGATTTTGATTTTCCAATGAAGGTTCTTCTTGACTTCTCTCTTATTCCTCTTCATTATTTCTTTTTGTTTCTTTTTGCTGGAGTTTTCTTCTTTTTTATTTTGTTTTTGCTTCTCAGAAATACCACCATGTCCTCAGTTGCCATTCTACCAGAATAGATGCTTCTTCTCCATTCACCTAATGCTGACCATAGCTAGTCCATCTTCAACTCTTTCTCCTTTACCTTCTGAATTCTCAGAGTGAGGGTAGGTTGAATCAGGTTCATAGGTTCAGGTTCAAGTACTCAGGTGTATTTTAAAGAAATTTAGGATTTAAAGCTCAAAGGGGGTGTGGATAAGGGCAGTTGCTTTAGGATTGATCTTTTTAGGCTCAAACTGTCCAAGAGAAGGCCTTGATCCTTTCCTAGGTCTCATGAGTACTGTCAGTTGTTTCGACTTGGAGTTACCTAACTTCTAGTGAGCACAGTGACTCAGCCAGTCCTTAGAACTAGAAGAAATGCCTTAGTTACTCCTCAAAAAATAAAATAAAATTTTATAGGCCCAATTCTCACTGGTTATGGTCATCCTTTGAACTTTTAAGTATGTCCTCACCTTTTTCTCTCTCTAATGATTCACTAAGTGCAGATACAAGTGTGTTTCCTTGGTGAAATTATTATGAAAATATGGAACATTAGAAGTCTATAATGTTCAATGTTTGCATAAATTTTAAACTTCTTAATTTCATGATTCTTAAGTGAACAGAGGTCCATTTCCATATTGCTCAGATGAGTCTGCTGCACTTATGTTAACTGTTCCATTGGCAGGGTCTGTCTGCCATACCCCCAAACCTATGAGGAGCAGTGTCCTCACTGGTTCAAGGTCAATGTGCAGCAGATTTATTGGAACATAAAAGAAAAGGAAAACAAAACATACAGACAAGGCAAGACAGGACAGATAGTGGGAAAGTCTATGAAATATGAAAACTGTACAAAATACAAGAGAACATATGTAAAAGAAATAGAGGAGATCCTAGGTGCAATCTAATCAGAATTTGGATTAAAATTTATCCCAGCCCATCTTCCTTGCATGTTTTTGAAGGATAGCCTCTTCTTCTTTCTTCTTACGTTCCCTCTCGGCCTTCCTCTGCTTTGGAGTTTTGGGTATGGTAGGAGCCCGGACCCTCATTTTTCTCTTCTTTCGCTCAGGAGGGATCTCCGAAGATTTTACAGTGGGTGGCTCAAGGGGTTTGGTGGAGGATTTCCCTTTGGGGCCCGTACCTTTGGAGGCGTGCCCAGGCTGAGGCCGAGGTGGAATAGGAGATGATTGGGCTGGTGGAGGCGCAGGAGGGGCAACGGGAGATGTGGCTAGAGCTGGCATTTGAGACAGGAGAGGACCTATCCCTTGTTCTGCTGTAGGGGGAGCCACAGGAGATGGAACTGGTAATTTCGATGTAGGCACGACAGGGCTCTTTCCTTTCGCGGACTTGCTCGGTGGTGGTGCCTCCTCAGACTGGGTAGATGGTTCTTTGCCAATTTTCAAAGAGCGAGATGGGGGAGTGGTCTTTTTAGCAGCAACTTTCCATCTCTGAGGATAGGATTGGGCGGCAGGGGCATCTGAAGGGGCAGCCACAGTAGGTTGGGCACTGGGATCCGTAGGTGGTGCCTCCTCGGAGTCAGAATCAGAAGGAAAGAGCTCGAGGGTCCAACTTAGGGCAATCCTAGAGCCTGTCTGCGTTCTTCTTTGGAGAGGAGGTGCCCAAGGGGATCGTCCTGAGTGGAAGCTCGGGTGACCTTTGGAGGTGGGGATGGAGGGGCCGGCCGTTTGCCTTTTTGGGCAGCAGTGGCTCTCTTAGAAGTGGGCTTTTTCTGGGAAGGGGTGTGTTTCCTTTTGATAGCAGGAGAGGAAATAGGGGGAGCACTGATGTAGGAGGAGGAGCTACTGTAGGGGTCGCAGCAGGAGCAACAGGTTTTATAGGTACTGCAGAAGGAACGACAGCAGGCATTGGAGGAGAAACAGGAGGAGCTATCGGAGCGGGGGCTGGGGGAGTTGGGGGAACAGACTGTGTAGGGGTTGTGGAGGAAGATGGGTCTGGATGTGTGGAAGAAGATGGGGCCTCAGGGGGAGTGGTGGCGATGGGGGTGGCTTGGATAGGTTGGGACAGCAGGAAAGCAACTCGCTGTTCCAAGATGTCAATTTTCTTGTTAGCCCACAAGAGATTGGTATCCGCAAGCTCCTTACTGAGACGGGTGATCTCCTGAGCATTGTTCAATTTCTTCTCTAATAGCCGATTATGCTTTTTCACCCTCTCAGCATTGGCCTTTTCCATGTCAGCCGTTACTTTGTAGTAAGTTGCTGCAACCTTGTTCGCATTTGATGTCTCCAGAATTGCCTCCCATCCTTTTGAAATATCGCATACCGCCGTTAGGAGCAAGCTGGTATTCAATGGCTTGGCGGAGTTGGGCCATGCCATGGAGAACATCCTCTTGATATAAGGATTGTCCCTCATGGCACGGAGGAGGGTGAAGTAGGGAGGTGTAGTAGGAGTGTCTGGGCAAGATTGGGAGAAACGGCGAAGGAAGAGAGGGTGATGGAGCCTGGGGGGGGGGAGGGGGGGGTTGTAGAATTGGTTGGGGTGGCGTAGGTGGAAGGGTCAATGGATTGGGGAGGGGGGGGGAGAAGAGGGGGAATGGAAGGTATGGGTGGAAAATGAAATGAAGTGCAGCTGATGTGGATGGTTCAGGGGAAGAGAAGAAGGGTATGGTGAAGGGTTGAAATGGAAGGGAGGGGGGTGCAAATAGGGGGGGTGGAGTGGGAAAGGTGGATGGGAATGGAATGGGGTCTGTCTGAGTAGAAGTGTTGGTGAATTGAGGGGGAGGTAGTATTAGAGGTGGAAGGATAGGGAGAGAGGGAAAGGAGTGGGCAGGTATGGTATCAGGGAGGGGGAAGGATGGAGGCGAGTCAATGGGGGTAGGGGCTGTGGGAACAGGGGAGGCAGAGGTGGAAGGGGGTTGTGTTGAGATTGGTGGGTTTGTCAATGTGTGAAGGGTGGATTGGAGGGTGGTTATGTCAGTTTGCATTTTGGCTTGGGTCTCTGTGGTGTTGGATAGTTGGTTTTGAAGGTCATGGATAAGGGAAATGATATGAGTAAGGGAATCTGAGGTTGGATGAGGGGGGGTAGGAGGGTAAGAAGGAATAGGTTGGAAAGGGGAAGTGGGGGCATGATGGAAAGTGGTAGGGGGGAAGGGGGGGGGGTCGGGTGAATGATGTGGTGAAGGGAGAGGAGACTCAGGGAGAGGGATGTCGTGGGTGGGCAAGGTATCAAGCAAACTGGTCATGAAGGCTTGATACCCAGAGGTGGTGGCTAAGTTGAAGTCCAGGTCATGGAGAGGTGGGTCTAAGGGTTGGTCACTAAGGGGTGTGGCTGTGGGAAGGGTAGGGATAGTGTGAGAGGTTTTCTTTTTAAGGTAGGATATCAAGGGAGGGCTGTCAGGGTGAGGATCAGGGGCTATGGGAGAGACTGGGGATGTTGATTGGGTGGGGTGGGTGAAGGTGGAGTGGTATCTTGGGGTTCAACACTTTCTACCCTGGTTCGGATAATGGTTGGAGGGGGAATGGAGAAAGGAGAGGAAAGAGAAGTGAAAGATGGAATGGGTGAAGAAGGGAGGGGAGAGGCCAGAGTAGTGGATGGAGGAATTGCTGCAGAAGCAGAGGTGACAGAAGCTCGCGCCACCTTCTTTGGGGCAAGGGTTGTTGCCTTCTTTTTGAGGGCAGGGGTGGCCGTTGCCACAGCAGCTTCCTCTCTCTGCTCGGAGACCTCCTGAGCTTCAGTCTTCTTCTTCTTCTTCTGGGGATCCATTAAGCTTCTGCTGATCCCCCATTGTCTTTTAGCAAATGTGGTGGGAGTGAGGTCAGCAGATAACTCCCCCACTGATATCTTGTATCCTCCCCTCAGAAGTAGTCTGGTGATGAGTCTTCCATAGGGGAGAGTGTGACTCTTCTTTTGCAGCCCTAGCTTCACCATTGTATCTTTCATGGCCTCGAAGATCAACCAGGCAGCATTGAATCCATGGCTCAGAGAGAAGGAATACAGAGCATCAGCAATTAGTGTCCTCCTTTCTTGCTGATGGCCGGAGCAATAGATGTTCTTCCTCAAAACTTGATCAATGAATAGTAGTTTTGGCTCCAAATCTCTTCTTCTGATGGAGTCCCCTGTGGCCTTCAAGCCTCTGGTAATGGCATGGGCAATTGTGTCAATGGGGACACTCACAGGGGCACCATAACCGCAATTGGGATCAAATCTGGCAGGGATGCCCAAGACTTCAGCGATCAACTCTGGGCTAAGCAGCATCTCAAAGTTGTCAACTAATGCAAGGAGGCCTGGCTGCCCTTGTGTGTCGGGTCTGAGCCTAAGGTGCTGGTAGAAGAGTTGCACTAACCTAGGGTAGGCTAGGGCAGGAATCATTTGCAGCAAGGGGAACAGACCAGCCTTGTGTAAGAAGTCGATGGCAGTGCTAACAATGGCTTAGATTCAAAGAAAGAGATATAAAAAATGACTTCAGGCTCTAAGGGAATGGAAAGGAGGAGCTCAGAGGGTGTAGAATAATCCGATGTTGGTGCAGCCTGCTCGTGCACGCCCCTTCCCTTTTTGAGCCGTGGGGACTTGGCTTTCTTAGGTGTAGGCTCCACAGTGGCCTTGTCCCTGGCTCTCTTCACAGGTGCGCTTTTAGGAGCCATCCCAATTTCCTTGGTGAGTGTGGAGTTACAAATTTGAAAGGAAATACCAGGAGCTGAGTCTAACCCTAAAAGTTAGGGTTCTATTTAATGGAACGCGCAAAGGATCTCCAGAGCTCTAAATAGGGGGCAACTATTAATGGGAGCTTGAAGAACAAAAATCCTGAAGTTCGAAGTGAACAATGATCTGGGGACAGGGTGTTAAAGGAGAGAGGTGGAGAGGAGTGGGAGCTAGGGTTTCGCTGGTAAGAGAGAAACGAGAAAGCAGTAAGGAAAAGCAGCGCGGGGTGGGATTTAAATATCGCGAAACTCGACATGCTTTAGAAACGTCCGCCCGCTGGTTGGGAATGAATGGGTCGCGAGATTAGATGTTCCTTGAAACTGCGCGATGCAGCCCACCCAGTTCTTTGAAACTCGCAACAGCACAACAAAGTAGTTCCTTATGAACTGCGCGAGATGGGACCAAACTCATTATTCAGAATCCCGCGATGGCTTAATCGAGGCAGAATTCACTCACCCCCCAGTCCGCTGTTTGACCCTTACCAAAGGGGTGGATTCTCTCACAGACTCTCTTCTAGGGACACCCTTAGTCATTATAAAGCATTCACAATTCTTATACTCTCAAGGCAAGAAAGTCACACGCCACGCAAAACATTCAAATCATCATTCAATCACTTAAAATTATCACACAGGGGAAGTTGGTATCAAAGTAGGCATTAAAGCACTAAACTCAAATTCCAACAAGATTGCAAACTATTCCTACAAACTGTAAAGTACATATTATACAACGATGCACAGTTCTTATCATTAATTCAATGCAAGATCCCCTTCAGGTTTTGAGGATCCTTGGCCAATCAAAAATTGGCCCTTGGGATTAACCACTGGTTGACTGGGCAACCTTCCCTCTTCTCTTTTGGCTAGGGTGTTCGCTAGTTGTCCCATCTGCTCCTCCATCTTCTTGATGCTCTGACCATGAGAGTTCACAGTCTGAGCCAACGAACCCAAGTTTTGCAATGAAGCCAAGACTTGGTCCTCGAAGGAAGTATTTCTTGGTTGAGAAGGGGGTAGAACCAACTGATTTTGCTGCTGATGGGGCTGCTGGTGGTGCTGGAAGGTAGACCTCGGGGCATGCCCTTGATTGAACTGCTGCTGTGGCCTTTGTGGTAAAGCCAACATCTGCTAGGGCTGCATGTAGTTATCTTGCTTCCACCTCAGATTTGGGTGGTCTCTCCATTGGTAACCAACATTTTGGTGCTGGTATCCATATGGTTGCCTGTTGTAGCCCCACATTGTTCTTTGGCCATAAGATGAAAGCGCAGCAGCATGTTCCAACATTAATTCAGGAAATTGCCCTGTAGATGGACATTCCTCTAGTGTGTGCTGTGGGGACTGGCATATCAGACATGCCTCCGCCACATGAGCAGCCCTTCTGGGTTGCATCACAGTCAATAATTTATCAAACTTCATAGAGAGGTTTGCCATCTGCAGCCGTAGGTCATCGTTCCCAGACACATCATAAATTTTTCCTTTGGATCCAACAGCAGGCCCCACCTTTGACTCAGATTCCTGATGAGTTCTTGCCAAGGATGGCTTTTGAAAAGCATTTTCACTAATCACCTCAAACAATTCTCATGCCTCCTCAGCAGTCTTGTGCATGTAGGATCCACCACAAGAGGCATCGACCATATCTCTGTTTTTCTCATCAATCCCATTGTAGAAGCTTTGTACAAGCTGCCACTCAGGGATCTTGTGATGGGGGAATTGTTTGAGCATCTCTTTAAACCTATCCCAGGACTGGTTAAAATCCTCAGTTGGGGATTGAGAAAACGTAAGAATCTCTTTCCTCAACTGGCTAGTTTTGGTCTCAGGGAAGAACTTGGTTAGAAATCTGGTTTGCAGGTCTTTCCATGAAGCAATGCTATTGTTGGGAAGAGTGGCCAACCAGGTACTGGCCCTATCCTTCAGAGAGAAGGGAAAGAGTCTGAGCCTAGTAGTCTCAGGACCCAAATCAGTGATATTAAAAGTGGTGCACAAGGCCAAGAACTGGTCAATATGCTTGTAAGGGTCTTCTTTGCTAAGCCCATGGAAAGCTGACAGCATCTGGATGATTGAAGTTTTTATCTCATAATTCCCCTGAACATCAGGGAATTGAATGCTAAGAGGAGAGTTGTAGTCATCCGGAGCATTCAACTCCTTGAGGGTTCTGGGGTGTTCTTCATGCATGATTTACACAGGGGCTCTGTGGTGTGCCTGTCTCTTCTAAGTCTCCTTCCCCTTTCTAACTCAGGGTTTAGAGGCTCTAAAGTAGGGCTGAGGGATCTCCTCCCTAGCATACAAGCACACCCACAGCAAGGAAAGCTTCTTGCAGGCACATTACAAAAGAATACTTGTACACAAACAAATTTATCTAACTATTTTACAGCTATCCAAAGAATACATTTAAACTATCCTAGATACTGCTGGAAAAATTGTTTAAAAAGAATGATAGACAGAGGTTTAGAGTCAGAGAGTTTGCAAATAGAGGTAGCTACGCTCCAATTGCAGTCCAACTATCCTTCACTGCTGCTGTCCAGATCTCCAAGGAAAATTCACAATTATCTCAGCAGTATCAATTATTCACATGTATAAGAATACTAAGAATACAAAAACTAAGGGTCTACTATTAGATCATCTTTCCCCGGCAACGGCGCCAAAAACTTGTTGCTGATCTCAAGTGTGCTTCGCTTATTGGTTGGTGTTGAAAGTTATTTAAAAATAAAAAATAGAATAAAAAACAGGGGATGAATCAGCACAACTCGGAAATCCTAGACCTGCAAGATACAGGGTCCTTTGTAGCAAGTTTTGATAAGTAAGAGTTTACCCCACAGGGAAAGGTGATCTAAGGCTCCAATGGAGCCGTCTCTAGTAGTCCCTCCAGATTTGTCTACAGATCTGGCAGTCCTAAAAGGAGGGGAGTTTAAGGTCACTTATTCTAAGTATTCTAATAACTAAATTACAGGAAGGATTGAGAGGATGGATGGAGTGTAGAAAATAATTATAAAAAGGTGAGAAATATGTTATTGAGCCAAGGTCAGAGGAGTTTTTGTAACTCAGATTTAGATATGATGTTATAGAAATCCTGTCCAGAGGCTACATTATCATCTCGGAGGAGAAAGGATCCAACCCATCTCTACTGCCATGACTCCACCCTTAGGGCTATAACCTGTCTACTTGAATGGTCACAGACTATCCCATAGGGGAGCCACTATCCAGGGATGGGTCATAACATAACAAATAAATCATTGCAGGTACTATTTCATCCAGGCTACCAGCTCAGGAATCCATAGGGAACCTCAACCTCTAAAGTTCCATATATGGGGCTAAGGCTGGAAAACCATGATAGCCCAGACACATAGAACCGGCAAGCGATTGAATACAACCTTCGATCCAGCTGTCCATTGCTTGAGAGAGGCTACAATGGTCTAGTCACCAGCCTACAATCTCTATAACCAGATCAGATCCGACATCTGATGGCAGATCTATATAAATATGGGGGAGTCTGCCTCTGTACAATCCCTCACCAGGCTTCTACAAGCTTAGGTGAAAAGAAGAAGGATCCATCTTGGATCGGTGGATCAGAATATCACCCTAAGGCTATAATCTGTCCACTTAAATGGTCACAGACTATCCCAAAGGTTATCCTCCTCACGGAGCCCAAGACAAAACAAGATTATCGCTACTACCACCATATTCACCAGGCTACCAGCTCAAGCTCCCATGGGGATTTCAGATCTAGTAGGTCCTGTGGTGGGGCTAAGGCTGGAAGACCATGATAGCCCAGACACACAGGTTACTTGGATCTGAGTGGCCCTTAAAATCAGTCCTCCATTGCTTTGAAACACAGCCAAGGCAATGGGGGATCACAAGGCAGCAGCCTTGCACAGAGCATCTCACATATAAACAACAATCCCACAAAGTATAAATTCTATTGTAAAACTTCCATTAATCTAACTCAAAAACATATACAAAGTCATAGCCAGCAATTGCTGGACTATGGAGAGAAGAAAAGAAAAAGAAAAAGAAAAACTACTTACTGCTAAAAAGAAAGAGAAAAGAAAAGCGATCTGAGATAGGTTCCCAGATACCTAAACCTAAGTTAGGCCTGGGTATATATAGCAGTGGGGTGGCGGCGCATTAGGGTTAGAAAACCCTAATTTTAATGATGCCACGTGGCCTTCTACTGATCCTTGGATGCCTCGGGGTGTGTGCACAGAGATTTGAGCGTGGGAGTGCCTGCCCTAATCACTGAAAATTTCTAGAATGCCCGCTGCTGAAGAGATGGAAGTTTAGGTTCAGAGCCTCGCTAGGTAGCTGTAGTTTCCCAGACTTCTCGCGTGGTAGCTCATTGCTCTTCACTAGGATGATTTGACACTGAAGCTTCAGCCATCGCGAGGTTGCCTTGGTTTGCTTTTCAGGTAGTTGCGCGGTAGAGAGTTGAGCTCTCGCTGGGTTGGAGTTCGCGAGGTTGAATAGAAAATACAGTCTCAAGCGTCACGAGGTTGCAATTCAAGCAGTCGCGCGGTAGATTAGTCTTCGGCAGCTAGCGAAGCTAGTAAGCTCTTCTCTTTACTTGGACTTCGCGAGTTGCCTCACGAGATTCTTTTGAGTTCTGAACTGCGCGAGGTTCTTTGTCTCACTCAATCTTCGCGAGCTTGGCTTTGCCTTCGCCAGGATGCTTTCTTTCTTAAATGGCGCGCGAATTATGCGAGGCGTTCTTCTGAGAATTGTACCCCGCGGTGATTGCGCGACAGCTGCGCGAGACATCTTCTGAAGCTCTCTCTCCTCAGCTGTCTTAAGTGACCTTCGCGAGATTAAGAGAGGTCTACTTTGAACTGCGCGACACTGAGTGCTGTGTTCTACTCTTGAGCTTCGCGAGAGCTGCGCGGAGTTGAGTTTCTAAAGCTCCTCAGTCATTCATCTGCGCGAGAGGTTGCTTGTAAAGCCTTGGGAAACTCAGCTGATCTGTGCGAGGCTTCAAGGTTCATTCTTGCTGAGGGGCATCTGGTGCCAAAGCAGGCTCCATAACAGGATTCTTGGCCTTATTTCACTGCTGATTATTTCCTGAACAAAACACTTAAGACGAGTTTATTAGGTGGCTAAGGGTCTAATCAAAGGTTAAGTTAAGGGGTGAAAAGTGGTACTTTTCAGGTCTTAACAGTACCATGATTGCTCACTCGAGTACTCACTTGGCGGATAGAAATAGCAGGCAATGACCACCAACTATATCGGATACTTTCGAATTTGAAGTTCAGGATGCTCAAATTGTCAAAAGCCGGCCTGGGTCCCCTTACCCTCTCTACCAACCCAAAGATGAATCCGATTCAGACAACTACGAGGCCTTTCCAGATGAGGCCACTAAAATCCTGCAAAAATCCTCATGATCTGTGCATCATGGAATGTGAGAGGGCTTTGTAGCCTTGCTAGGCAGCGGGAAATTAAATCCTGGATCAAAGCTAACAAGCTGTCCCTGGTTGCCCTAATCGAAACTAAATTGGATTCCTCTATCCTCCCTCGGTTGAAGAGACACATTTGTCCAAATTGGAGTACATTCGGATACAGTAGCCCGAATACCAAGTGCAGGATCCTTCTTTGCTGGAATGGAGATGTGGTGTTGCTAAAAATTCTATCTCATGACACTCAATTTGTCCACTACCTAGTTCAGATTTCTACGCTCTGCCAAGAGTTCATGTTCACAGTCATTTATGGAGAAAATATTGCTAGCAGAAGAAGCACCCTCTGGAACCAGCTCTCTAGCATTGACAACAACATTAGTTTCCCATGGATCTTACGGGGGATTGGAACATGATGAGATCCTCTACCTAACCTGTCTACTTAAATGGTCACAAATTATCCAATAGATGTCCTTCACCCAATTGATCATATCAGAATATTAAAACTATTACAGACACTATGTTTGCCAGGCTACAAGCTCTCCAGATCTGTTACAGATCTGGTAGGCAGTCATTGGAACAAATAGTTCTTGAAAAACTAGTGGAGACCACAGTTGTCCAGGGGCTATTTGGGGACTTAAAAGCAGCTGGTCGTTGCTACAGAAGGTCTGCAATGACCCAGCTCACAAGTCTGTAATCACTATAGAGAAAGCATATCTAACATCTGATACTGGTCAAGTAAAACAAAGGAGAGCTAGTTCCTGTAACAACCTCTCACAAGGCTACAAGCTCAAGTGGAGAGGAGAAGAATCCTTCACAGATCTATGGCTTAGAATCACCCTAGGGCTACAGTCTTTCTACTTAAATGGTCACAAGCTATCCACAGAGGTTATCCTCACCACAGGGATCTGAGAAAAAACATGTAAATTGCTGCTGCCACTATGGTCCTAGGGCTACAAGCTCAAGCTTCCATGGGCCTTTCAATCAGCTCAAATCCTAATGCATGTTATAGCCTGAACAAAACTATGGGCAAATAGGAAAATAACAGATTGAATGAACATTTAAATTACAAATTCCATTGATCAAAATTACCTACAATGCAATTTCTCAAAGCAACAGCCTTGTGCATAATAGCTCTTCATAAAATCATAAAGATTGCAAGACCCATTACAAAACTAATTGAAACTACACCTAATTGCTTACAGAGGGTTTAGCCAGCAAGTGCTGGGCTAAGAGAGAAGAAAAATGGGAAAAGGGAATGTTCAAATCCTAACTCTAGCCTGTTCAAGCTCAACACAAGCAGAGATTGAAGGAGAGATAAAAATTCTAAGTTTCAAGTACAACTTATATACTCAATTCTAATGCCTTAGCCAATAGAAGAGTAAACCCTAATTTTTTTAGCAGATGTATACTATTACAACCCTTGGATGTCTTGGGATGTGTGCCTCGAGATTAGGGCCTCGAGATGTGTGCCCTAGACCTGGGAAAATCCCCAAAGGTCCCTGAGTTAAGACTGAGAAGTGGAGAGCCTGAGCTTCGCGAGGCTGCCTTCTGTATATTAATTCATTCGCATGGTTTGCAGAGTCCTCGCGTGGTAGGAATTTGGCTTGGGAGGTTATTCACTCAAGCAGGTGGGCTTTGGATTGTCGCGCAGCTGATCTGGCTTGCAATGCTATCGCAAGGATGAGTTGCACTGCTTGGCTTGCTCGCGTAGTAAGGCTTTAAAAGTTCCTGTCGCAAGGATGCCTTTTACTCTTGCTCAGCTTCTTTTCACTTATGCAATTTGCTCGGTATAGAGTTGAACTTCTAGGCGCGTGAGAGCTGCGCGAGATATTTTTTGGGCATCTCTCCTCTATAGCCACGTGAGAACTTAGCGAGGTTGTTGCTGCTGTTTGTGTAAATTAGTCTCGTGAGGTAGTGTGCGCGGCTGCTTTAAAGCTTGATCCTCACGAGAGCTTCGCGAGTTGTATTTCTGAAGGCTTCGTGCGCGACTACTTCGCGAGTTCCTTTATATGTTAATTATAGATGAAGTGCGCGACTACTACGCGAGTTCTATTATACTGCATGTAACATCCGCACGAGAAGACTTTGCTGGTGAATTGAACAATGTGAGACAACATCTCAACTGTGCGAGATCAATCATTTGTTCCTCTATTGCAATGCACATGCTTTTGTTGCACCTTCCTCCGCTCTCATCTATGCTTCTTACATCTGCTAAACTTCTTGGGTTCACTTTGACATGCAAACTGGTCACCATGGCGTGTACCACTATGGTGTTCCATCAATCTCTAGTTCAGCTGTCATCCTTGGCTTGAATTCTCTCTTCTTGGCACTAAAGGCATGAACTTTGTGTTAAACTGTATAAGTTATTATTAATCTATAAAATAAGCTAAATAAGAGTTATTAGTCAGCTTTAAGGTCCAACAAAGACTAGGTTAAGAGGTAAAAAGTAGTACTTTTCAGTAAATAACACACCCCCAAAACAAATCTTTGCTAGTCTCTGAGCGAAGCAAAATTTAAATAGCTACTCTAAGAATATAAATGCCACTTTCATAGAGAGCATGAATGCATTTAGCTTATGCATCAAGCCTTTTAAACCCCTAGGTCATCCCTAGTGGAGGAGTGAAGTCTCTTGAGGCTACCCACAAACTTCTCAATTAAACAGTTAATAAAAGTATAACATTATCAAGTTAGCTGTAATACACAGAGCATCAATTCACCTTCGGTTCAAAATATAAGGAATTTAAATAAAGGATATGCATAGATATTTAATCATTAAAACTTTTGCATGTATGCACATCATTTCCAATTAACTTGTAACAAGAGAAACAATGTACTGAGCTCACCATTAATTCAAAAATTAGGCTTTAGGCAATACCCAATACATTTACTAACAGACGTAATGCTTATCAGGGCAGTCTCTCACAAATAACTTTGAGGGTTTTCATTTTCTCACAAGCTCAAGAGCAGTTACAGTTCTCAAATGGGTCTGCAAGTATGAGCATAGGCAAAGCTCTTAAATTCTGGCATTATTGGCTATTCCTTACTATAGATTGGATAACTCCTCAACTTAGGATCACAAGGTCTTATGACTGGGTTGTAATGTGGCTTATGGGCGTAGCTATAAAGAATAGAAGGGTGAAAAGGATGCAAAATTGAGAAATCAGTAGGTGAAGTAGGTGATTCATGACTTCGCCTTCTTTAGTTCAGAACATTTCTTTTTTTTTGACATTTTTCAGATTTGAAGTGGCCGGCTTCTCCTCTTATTTTTACTTTTTCCAATGAAATTTCCTCTTGACTCCTCTCTCTTCCTTTTCATTATCTTTTTTCTATTTTTTTTTTCTTTTGGATAAATTTTTCTTTTCTTTTTATTTTTATTTTTCTGAAATGTCATCCTCTCCCCAACTATTATACTGCTATCCTCCTTTTGAGTTTCTTTTTCATTTATCCAATATTGACCCTAGCTTGTCCATCTTCAAGTCCTTCTCATTTACCTTATGAATTCTTAGAGTAGGGGTAGCTTTGACTTAGGACCACAGGTTTAGTTACATATACTCAGGTATACTTTGAAAAATAAAATTGGAAATCAAGGCTTAAACGCACAAGGGCAGTTGACTACGTTTGGTATGTTTAAGCTCAAACTATCCAAGAGAAGGCTTTCATCCTTTCCTAAATATCATGAGTGTTGTCAGTTGTTTCACTTAGAGATACCTAATTTTTAGTGAGGACATTGACTCAGCCAGTCCTTAGAGTAAAGGGGCTTGCCTCAATCACTCCTCAAAGAGAAAAAACTTTTTATAGGCCCAACTAATTGCTCATCAGGGAACAACTCATTGACAAGTGTTGATGCACATTCTTTTAATATAATTCTAAAGAGGTGGTTAGCCACCACATTCTCAACTCCCTTTTTATCCTTGATCTCAAGATCAAACTCCTGTAACAGGAGGATCCATCTGATTAACCTTGGTTTGGCATCCTTCTTAGCCAATAGATATTTCAGGGCTGAGTGATGAGTAAAAACAATAATTTTAGACCCTAGCAAGTAGGGTCTAAACTTGTCCACAACAAACACCACAGCAAGCAGCTCCTTCTCAGTGGTGGTGTAATTGAGCTGAGCTTCAGCTAGTGTGTTGCTGGCATAATAAATCACTGCAAGCAGCTTATCTTTTCTCTTTCCTAAGACAGCACCTATGGCCAAGTCTGGTATATCACTCATCAGTTTAAAAGGGAGTGAGTAATTTAGAGCCTGGATTACAAGAGTGGTAAGGCACTTTTTTAAGACCTTAAAGGCCTCAAGGCACTCAGCAGAAAATTCAAAGCACATCCTGACACAGCAGGTGGCACAATGGCTTTGCAATTTTGTTGAAGTCCTTAATGAACCTCCTATAAAATCCAGCATGGCCTAAAAATGATTTGATTTGCTTGCCAGTCCTGGGTGGGGGCAAGTGTGAAATCAAGTCCACATTAGCCTTGTCAACCTCTATTCCTTTATGAGAGACCACATGGCCTAATACAATTCCTTGTGTCACCATAAAGTAACTCTTTTTCCAGCTTAGGACCAAATTGATCTCCTCACATCTTTATAAAACCAGGTCAAGGTGACTCAAGTATTGGCTAATGTTGTCCCCATAAACTCAGAAATCATCCATAAAGATTTCCAAGAACTTGTCAATTATATCAGAAAAAATTGCATACATGCACCACTAAAATATGGGTAGGGCATTGCACAGTTCAAAAGGCATCCTTCTATAAGAAAATATGCCAAAAGGACATATGAAAGTAGTTTTTATTTGATCTTGAGGATACACAGGGATTTAGTTATACCCTGAGTATCCATTAAGAAAGCAGTAAAGTACCTTCCCAACCAACTTATCTAGAATTTGGTCAATGAAGGAGAGAGAGAAATGGTCTTTCCTAGTTTTAGAGTTGAGTTTTCTATAATCAATGCAAAATCTCCAGCTAGTAGTCTCTCTAGCTGGCATCAACTCCCCAGAATAAAAAACAACTGTTACACCTGACTTTTTAAGTACCACCTGGATGGGTGACACCCACTCTGAATCTCAAATGGGGTAAATCACCCCTGCATCCAACAGTTTTACTATCTCTTTGAGGACCACCTCTTGCATGTGAGGATTAAGTTTTCTCTATATCTCCCTTGAGGGTTTTATACCCTCTTTCAAGTAAATTTTGTGCATGCAAACTAAGGCATCAATGCCTCCAATATCAGCTATTGTTCACCCCATTACCTTTTTATGCTTCTTGAGAATATTTAATAATTCCTCCTCCTGCTCACTAGTGAGAGAGGAGATAATTACTGAAAGCTTATTATTTTACCCCAAGAAGGCATATTTTAATGTGTTTGAGAGCTCTTTCAGCTCCAGCTTAGGACTTTCAACAGAAGGCAATAAAGGTGCCTTAGTGGTTTGAGGAAGGGGCAGTAATATAGGTTTCCAGCTGGAATGCTGCACTAGGACCACAAAAGACTCTATTTTGGTGCTATCTTCTGTCATGAGAGTTTGGGCCTCCTCAACCCAACTCTAAGTATCTTCCAGATCCTCAGTGACATTATCCCAATCTAGCAGATTGAATAATTCTTCTCCTACAAGGCCATCTAGTACATCAATTGCACAGCAGTCCTCAATATCCATCTGAGGCTGCCTTATAGTATTGTACATATTTAATTAGGCTTTCATATTTTTAAAGGTTACCTCCATCATCCCTGACCTGCATTGAATGCAAGCATTTGCAGTGGATCGTAAAACTTATCCACCCCTACCAAAACATCCTCCACCAGACCCACAAGTCACCTCTTTGACCTATCAGCCAGTTGGAGCACAACCGATGTGGATTTTAGCTCTCCCAAATCTAGCTCCTCCTACACAGAATATGAGAGTAGGTTCACACTGGCCCCTAAGTCCAAGAGGGCTTTACCAATGGTATGGTTTCCAATTATGCAAGGGATAGTAGGTATCCCTGGGTCCTATAATTTCTCAGGTGTAATAATAGACAGAACTGACTCAACATGCTCAACAGCAAAAACCTTTTTGGACAACTGCACCCTTAATTTTTTTTTCTGTGTGCAGAGGTCCTTCAAGAATTTTAGCATAGGCAGGGACCTATTTTATAGCATCAAGCAAGGACAAATTAATCTTGACCTGCTTGAAGGTCTCCATCATTTCCTCTATCTGAGCATTACTCTTATCAAAAGGAGATGGACCAGCTAATGCATGAGGAAATGGCAGTTGTGGGAATACTGGTGCCACAGCTGCATGCCTAACAATATCATGATCAAATTTTTTTGTTTTTATTTTTTCTTCATTTATTGTTTACTGTTGGAGCTCAACATCAGCTCCTTTATTTTTTCCTTGCTGATCCATAGTAGGGGATGACTTCTTTGATTCTTTACCACTCACATTTTTTTCATTTTTACTCTCCATGATCTCCTCAGTTGCTCTGCCCACTAAATTATCAACCACCCTGCCACTCCTCAGGGTAATGATTGCATTAGCCTCCTCATGGGTAGAGGATGCTTCTCTAATCATGAACTGCCCTTTTAGATTGGCCAAGGGTTGACTAGGCAATTTGCCCTCCTCTCTCCTGTTCAAACTATTACAGATTTGACCCAGCTAGTCCTCTATTTTTTTAATGCTTTGCCCATGAGAGTTCACAGTTTGGACCAAGTTCTCTAAATTTTGTGTAGATGCCAGTATTTGCTATTCAAAAGGAAGGGGATCTAGGCTATTGTGGGGGCAAGTCCAACTAATTGGGCTGTGGGACAGGTAACTAAAAATTCTGTCTTGGTGGATAACCTTAGTTAAATTGGTGCTAAAGTCTGTATGGAGCTGCCAACTGTTGCTACTGGGATTGAGGGTATGTATCTTGTCTCCATCTCAAATTTGAGTAGTTTCTCCAGGTGCACCTAGCAGGTTGTTGCCCATATGCTTGGGCAATATTGTCATGCTCCATAACTATATCGAAGATTTGGCTGGCTGATGGACAATCTTGAAGTAAATGTATGAGAGATTGGCATATTAGGTATGCCTCTTCCACTTGTGCAACCATCCGAGGCTGCATCACATTCATCAATTTGTCAAACTTTAAACTCAGATTGTCCACCTTTCTTTCCAACTTACTTTATATCTTAACTTCATACATTCCACCTCTAGGGGTGGACTCTTTCACTAATTTAGCAGTTGTCTAACTGTTATTGCGAGACAGTGACTCCTGCTGCATAGAATTTTTCCCTATGATGTCAAATAACTCCTAAGCCTCATCAGCTGTCTTGTGGAGGTAACTATCACCACATGAGGCATCCACCATATCCCTACTCTTGGGATTAATTCCTTGGTAAAAGACTTACACCAGTTGCCACTATGGAATTTGATGGTGGGGGCATTATTTTAACATCTCTTGAAATCTCTCCCATGCCTCATAAAAATCCTCAGTTGAGGACTGAGTAAATGATAAAATATTTGTCCTCATCTGGCTGGTTTTATTTATGGGTAAGAATTTAACCAGAAATTGGCTTTAGAGGTCACTCTATGTCTGAATGGTTGGGAGCTTAGAGAGCCAGGTGCTGGCTTTTTCCTTTAGGAAAAAAGGAAAAAGCCTCAGTTTGGTAGCTTTAAGTCTCAAGCCAACAATATTGAAAGTGGTGCAAAGTGCCAAAAATTAGTCAATGTGCTTGTAAGGATCTTTCTTATTGAGCTAATAGAAAGATGGCAGCATGTTAATAGTGGAGGACTTGATTTCATCGTTTCCCTCAACTGAAGGGAATTGTATGCAAAAGGGAGATCTGTAATCTCCTGGTGCATTGTATTCCTTCAGGGTTCTTTGCCTTTCAATCATGACAATCGGCTCAGTTTCAACAGTAGAGTGTTGTGTGGTATTTCTTGGTCTAAGGACCCTTTCAACCTTAGGATTTGGAGGTTCCAACTCAGGGTTAAGGGACCTTCTTCCAGCATACACACACAAACTCAGCAGGTAAAGTAAATGCTCACAGCACACAAAATTTTTTCAAACCAAATTAACAACTAAACAGATTTATAACTAAACTAATGATAGAGAATTCAATATTAAGAGACTGAGTTTTAGGGTAAAAGAAGTGCAAACAGAGCTAGCTAAACTCTAGCTGTAGCTCTAGCTTTTCCCTACTGTTGTTGTCCAATTCTGTAAAATTTTACAAAAATCAATAGTACTTTTTATTCTATTTAAGGCATAACTATAAAGAATTTTTTAGACTAAAATATAGTACAACTCAGGTATACTAAAAAGATCAATATCCCTAGCAGCGGCACCAAAAACTTATTGATTTGTGTACCAGGTATTTATTTAAAGTGATATGAGATGGTAAAAATTAAAATACAAAGGTAGAGTGAAATGACTATGAAAACATCAACCTGCAAGATACAAGGCTATTGTAGCAACTTTTAAATAAGAGTTTGTCTCATAGAGATAATGATCTAGAATCCAAAATGGGCTATAATAGTAGGCCTTCAGATCTGTCTATAGATCTGATAATCCTAAAAAAAGGGAGTTGAGTGTCACAACTACACTAAATTAATACTAAAAGGAGAGAAATAAAGTATAGTCCTATCTTAAAGAAAGGGTTATGAAGAAGGTCATGATGTTGTATTAAAATAAAGATAAAAGGATGGGAAGTAAACTACTAAGCCAAGTTCATATCAGTTTTGTAACCCAGACTTAGGTCTGCTTCTGCAGGAATCCTTGCTGATGTGCTATCAAAAACCTCAGCAAGGAAGAAGAATTCAACTCACTCTTGTGTTCAACCTAGTCCCTTAAGGCTATAACCTGTCCACTTTAATGGTCACAGACCATCTAATAGGGAGGATTAAAACAAATAAAGAAAATTAGAAAACTAATATGATCAAATAGAATAGACTGATCTTAAGGCTATAACCTGTCCACTTATTGGTCACAGATAATCCAATAGATGTCCTTCACCCAACTGATCAAATCAGAATATTAAAACTATTGCAGACACTATGTTTGCTAAGGAGTTGCTCTATGGAGTTGAGAATGGCTTGAGGGAGTTGGAATGCAGAAGACCAATAGATGTGAAGGCGAGAGAGAGTGGAATTGATCAGCTCTAACCTACCAGCCAGGGACAAAGATCTGGTCTACCAAGAGCTGATTTTATACCGAACATTCTCCAACATGGGGCTGCAATCAGAATTTGATAGGCAGGTACTAATGAGAGGAAGTCCCAGGTACATCATCGGGAGAGTCCCTTTATCCATGCCAAGAACCCTTGCCAATGTGCAGTAGGTAGCTATCTTCCATCCTCTTGACTTCATCTTCTCCACCCCAGTGCTAAAACTGCAGAGTTTAATAAAGCTGCATACCTAAACCCTCATCAGCCCATAGCTTTTCAAGATAATCCAACTTGGGTCCCATTGATTTTCAACCATCAAAACTGCTGATGTTACTGTGAAGCCATGGCATTGAGCATGTTTCCATATGAGGGCTGTTTGGAAATAATAGCAGCAGGGGTATTTTGGGGCAGCCAAGAGGATGGTAAGTTTTATGTGGGGCATTCTCAGCATTTTGTGTGTAATTATTTGAAGTGTGCAGCAGCAAATATTCTTGGTTGTCAAGGGCAGATTTGGGAATTCCAAAGCATGAAAGATGTCTGCACATGGGCAAGTTATTTGCAGAAATTAAATGAATGGTGCAGCTGGAATTATTCTTGGTCAGCAAGGATAGTTTTGGGAACTCCAAAGCACAAGGAATTCTGCACATGGGTGTGAACTGATTTTCAAATATTTGGCAGGAATGCAAACTATTTTTCTTTTTTTTTGCTTAGATAAAAGGGGTTGTGAGGGGCCTCCACCCTTCAATTAATAAATAATAATAATTACAATGCAGCCATCAAGTATAAGTATAAACTATAAGCATTAGGACAAGACCGGTACCATCAAGTAGGGCAATAAGACAAAATGTTTCGTAGCAGACTTTTTTTGTGTGTAGGTAAGTTGGTGGCTGGTATGTTGAAGATGCGATTGTTCCTTTCCCTCCAAATAGTGTACACCGCGGCCGCTAACAAGTGCTACAGGTGAGCGATGGTGCAATCCGCAAGATTGGAATTAAGGATGTGGTGCATCTCATCAGTGATGCTAGTCATGGGAGCACATCTAATACCATACCGACTGAGGATAGATCTCCATATCCAGGACGTGTACCCGCAGCCAAAGAATAAGTGATCATGAGATTCCCTGTTAGCATTGCAGAAATTGCACCCTTGGTTGACGACAATACCACGCCCAATTAATAGGTCGATTGTGGGAAGTTTTCCAAGAGCAGCCCGCCAAAGGACAAAAGCATGGTGCTGAATTCTTCCTTTGAACCACAAAAAGATCGTCCAAGGCAAGGGTAGGGCTATGTACACAAGTAGCTTCCCAAGCAGAATGAAGACAAAACTTACTTTTTAGAGAAGGTAATCAGATCATAGAATCCTTTCTATTGGCTGATATTGGGAATTCATGAATGATATTCCAGGCATCAATGAGGTTAGCAGTTGTTGGGTTTGGGAGGGCCCATTGCCCATCAATGATGAACTCACAAACAAGGAGACTTGAGCCAAGCCCGAGGTCATATATAGCTCTATCACCAAAGAGGTCAACAAGCCTACCTAAGGGAGTCCATGGATCCCTCCAGAAGTCTGTGGTATGCCCATCACCAATAATAATTCTGATATGTTGCAAAAAAAGAGAGTAAGCTTGAAAAAGGCCCCTAACACCCTAGGGAAAAATGTGAGGAATAGGAACATCCCAAAAAGATTCATCAGCTAGATGCTTATTTCGGACCCAATTGACCCATAGGGACTTGTGTGATGTGAGATATCATCTCCATCATAATTTCATCATTAGAACGGATTTCCAATCATTAAGGGGTCTTAGACCCAATCCCCCCTCAGCTTTCGGTCTGCATATACTGTTCCAAGAGATGGTGACCAGTTTTGAGGGCTTGTCATTGCCCCCCCCAAAGAAGCGGCTGAGAAGCTGCTCCATGGTCCTTAAAGTGTATTGAGGGAGAGGAAAGGCTGAAGACCAAAAGATGTGGAAACTAGAGAGGGTGAACTTAATCAACTCCAATCTACCAGCATGGGACAAAAATCTTATTTTCCAAGAGTTAATTTTTTTGTGAAGCTTATCCACAAGCGGGTTGCAATCAGTTGCCGTGAGGCGGGAACTGATCAGAGGGAGACCCAAGTATTTCATTGGAAGGCAACCCGTCTCCATGCCCAAAGATCTAGCCAAGGAGTTCCTTCTACCGCACCATTCCCCCAAAAATTACCTTAGATTTCAGACTGTTATAAATCAGACTGAAAACTTTTCCAAACTGATGAAGAAGCTTCCAGATTTCCTGAGCATTATGCGTGTTTGCCACAACAAAGATCATCAAGTCATCGGCCAAGATAAGGTGGTGGATGTTGAGTGGAGCCGCTAACCAATGGGTAATGTATGAGAGCTACACTTATGGAGTAGCAGACACGAGAACCCTTCCAATGCAATGGAAAACAGCAGAGGAAAAAGAGGGTCGCCCTGCTTAACACCGGAGGAGCTGCGAAAGTGTCCTTTAGGGCTGCCATTAATAAGAACCAAGAACGTCGGAGTTGCAATGCACTCGATGATCCATTCAATGAATGTATCCAGAAATCTCAACTGACAAAGACAGTGTATGAGAAAATCCCAATGGACAGAGCCAAAGGCTTTCTTGAAATCAATTTTGATTGTCATTGGAGGCTTTCCTTTCAGCCTATGGAAGTTGTGCAAAAAGGCCTGGCACCAAAGGATATATTATCATGAATGCTCCTGCCTTTGATAAAGGCTAACTGTGCTGCATTGATGATTCTAGGCATGAGCGGCTTAATTCCGGTGGATAAAATCTTTGAAATGATTTTGTAGTGGAAGTTGCACAAGGATATGGGTCTGAATTCATCGAATTTGGCAGCAGTTTCACTCTTTGGAACTAGGGCGATGAAGGTATTGTTGATGCTTCTAAGCATGTGCTTGGTTTGAAAGAAGTGGCCAATAGCTTTCACCACATCTCCCCTAATAATATCCCAGCATTTTTGGTAGAAGGCACCTGTGAACCCATCCGGACCCGGAGCCTTATTAGGGTGCAGAGCAAAAACAACTCATTTAAACCTCAGTAGTAGTGACCATCTTGGAATGAACTTCTTGGTCAATGTAGGAGAGGCGGTTAGTGAAGGGGATTCCATTCCTGGTGGGACCCACGTGTGTCTCAGATCTATTGAGGAGATTTTTGAAGTATCTCACAGCTTCAAACTCAACTATTTGCTGATCAGAGCTGATGGTACCGTCCGAGAGTGTAATACTGCTGATGGTATTAATGTGCTGCCTAGAAGACATTTCTAGTAGAAGTACCTTGTGTTCGAATCACCGAGTCTTTTCCACAAGGCTCTGGATTTGTCTCGAGCAAAGGATTCTTCATCAGAGAGGATGTTACGAAGCTTGTTAACTGCTTCCTTTTCAGCAATAATCAGGTTGTTGTCGAAAGGTCGAGCTTGTAGTTCCTTTTGAATCCGATTGAGAGTAGCTTCAGCAGTTTTTCTGGCTTCATGAATCGACCCAAATACATCACGATTCCAAGTCTTAAGGGCATTCTTCATGCTTCTTAACTTTGCAGCAAGCTAGAAAATAGGGTTCCCTTTGATGGTGATACTCCATGTATCCAGGACTAAAGCTTTGAATGTGGGGTGAGAGGTCCACATGGCAAAGAACTTAAAAGGCTTGGGGCCTGGGTCAACAGGGTTGGCCAAATGAATGATGATAGGGCTGTGGTCAGAGAGGCCTGCCGGATGAAATGTAGCATTGGAGGAGTTAAATTGCTGTACCCAAAGGTGATTTACGAGTGCACGATCTAGCTTAGCAGCAATCCTTCGCTGATTTTTAGCACTCTTGTTGCTCCAAGTGAGGGTGTGCCCAGTGGATCAGATGTCATTGAGGCTATAGGAGTCAATGAAGTTATTGAATGAACTGAGTAGGTTGCAAGGAACCGGATTTCCCCTAATTTTTTCACTAGTAGATCTGACCATGTTCCAGTCCCTAGATAGAATCCAAGGGAGGCTAACGCAGCTGCCAATGTTTGATAACTGGCTCCAAAGAGTATTCCTTCTACTAGCAATGTTTTCCCCATAGATGGCAGTGAATAAAAAGTGACGGCCAAGAGTAGGAATCTAAAGTAGACAGTGCACGAATTGCGTGTCGTAGGATAATATATTGACAACAGCAATATCCTCATTCCAGCAAACAAGAATTCTGCTCATGGTATTGGGGCTACCATTTCCAAACACGCACCAGTTTGGGCAAATATTTCTCTTCAGTCGGGGAAGAGAAGCGAAGTTCAACTTTGTTTCAACTAGGGCTACGAAGGACAACTTATTTATTGTGATCCAATTTTTGAATTTACGCTGATGGGCCAGACTACCAAGGCCTCGGACATTCCATGTTGCACAGATCATGCGTAGGTTTGCTGGATTTTAGTAGCCTCGACAGAGGAGGCCTCATTGTGATCCGAATCTGAATCCTCTTTGGGTTGGTGGCAAGGATATGGGGACCCAGGCTGGCTTGTGGGGAATTTAGCTGTTCGAGCTTTAGCTTCGAAAGTATCACTTATGTCTGGGTAGCTCTGGCTGCTATTGGCCTCATCGCAATGGGTGCAGTTATCAACCATGGCGCTGATGATTTCTTCACAATCAGCGGATATATTGACCTTGGTGTTGGGATCAATCGTATTGAGAGCCACCTTGTTTTGAAAGAAAGTATCACAGTCTGAGAGTAGCTGGAATGGGTTCGTTGTGGACCTCTTAACCTTCCCTTTAGGTGCTTTTTAATTTTGTTTGGCTTGTTTGATTGCAGCAGGAATAGATTTCAATTGCTGTAAGTCAACCTGAATTCTGGCTTTGGGTGTGCCACCTGATTTCGTGTCGGTCTGGGGCATGGTTGCAAGATGTGGGGTGGTAGGGGGTAGTAATTCAGCTGTGTTGAGGTTTTCCAAAGTTGGGATTTGCGGTGTGGCAGTAGAATTTGAAGTGGAGGAAGGCTGTATTTCGGAATGTGGAGGTTGAGGCCTGAGGACAGGACTTGATTATTGATTTTGCGTGGGAGAGAAATGTGTCGTGGCTGTAGTTTCAGGTTGATCAGGCTGAGTGCTGGGTGCGGGTTCTAGTTTGGTTGGAGAGGTTGGTATTGATATAGCTGCAGGGGCCTGGGAAGTGGGAGCTTTTGAATTATTAGGAGCAGCTTTTTGGTAAGTACATTCCTTAGGTAGGTGCCCGAAGGAGTGGCAGTGAGCGCAAGTCTTTGGTTTTCATTCATATTCCACCTCTTGCCGAAAGGAGATGCCATTTTCGACTTCAACCAGTATTGAATCGGGAAAGGAGCAGTCCAGGTTTACCTCAACACAGACTGTCGTATAATCCATGCGAGTTCTGGAGAATGTTCCGCCATCGATTGAGATCAGCTTCCCAATTACACTCGCAAGCCTACTCAGCATTTTGGAGGACCAAAAGTGCATGTGCAGATTCGAGAATCGAATCCAAATTGGTATGGTGGAGAGAAGTTCCTTTTGAGGTTGGAGCTCAGTGGACCATTTCTAAAGAATTAATGGATGACCAACGATTCTATTCTGGTCCTCCTTGACAGCTTGAAGAGAAAGAAACCATTGCTGATAGCTAAACCTTCTAGCCCACCTTTGCATCTCCATTTTTGATCCACAGTGACTTTAAGATTGTATATGCTTGGTTTTAAGCCGATGATGTACCCAATAAGGGAATTAGACCAAGTGGCAGCTTCTTCTTCCAGTTATGTCCTCGGGCAAAAAGCAACAGGCTCAGCTTTCATGGTGGGAGCATTGTAGTGTGGCTCTTTGCCTGAAGTTTTATTAGATTTGTGTTGAAAGAGGCTACTCTAGGATGGGCTAGAGGCTGATTTAGAATTTAGAAGGGCAGGGTCAGAGAGTATAGACGGCTGGAGCTGAGCAACAAGAGTTTTAGATTCAGAAAATGGATTGGTATTAGGTATGGAGGTGGTTCTAGATGTGTTGGCCTTGAAGGTAGGGTGGGCGGGCATGCTTGGGTTATGAAAAGGCTTGCTGAAATGGTGTGCGCGGCTGGGCTGGGAGGGTGAGCCAGCAGGGTGATTGGGGGGATGTGCAGGGCTGGGGTGGATGAGTAGGCTGGGCTGGTTGTGTGGAAGGGTGTGCAAGGTTGTGCTGGCAAAGTGGGCTGGGCTGGGGGAGTGGACTTGCTAGAAGAATGTGTAGGGTTGGGCAGGGTGATTGGGCCACCCAGTTGGGTAGTGTTAGTGGGCAGAATGAAAGAGGGTCCAGGCGCATCAAATAGGGGGGAAAAGGAGGGGTTTGGGAATTTTGAATCAGCAAAAGGACCTGTACTCACTTGTTGGCTGTCAGTCAATGAGTGGCTAGTAGGTATTGGCAGCAGGTGGTTAGGATATGGTGTTGAGCGCCCCTCAGAAGCATCCATTTGACCAGTGAGAGATTCATCTTCCCCATCAGCAATCCCAGCCCCAGAGGAGAAGCTGTGCCCAGAAGGTTGCCGGCGAGGACAAGGATTAGCATCAAGGATCCTAGATGTCTTTCCCAAAGGCAAGGATCAATTGTAAGTGGTGAGTTGGGTTTTCAGCCTGTGTATTTCAAGGGTCCTAGGGGATGGAGGATCTCTGGATGGAGAAACTTTGAGTTTACCCATTATAGAAGGTGAGCAGACCAAGCACTAGATTCTGATAAGAGGACCATGACATCCAAGCTTAGCATCAAGAGAATCTACGGCAGCAAGATGGAGTAGAAATGCAGTATAGATCTAGCATGAGAAAGTAGCAGAGAAATGCAGCAGCAAGCAGGAGGCGGGGTGCAGCAGAAGACAATACCCAAGAAGCAATCGAAATCCCAATAAAAAGAGAGTCCACAAAACGCAGACCCACAAGGAACACCAAGCAGCAACCGGGAGCAGAGAAGGACAACAAGATATTGTCCAACGAAGGGGTTCCTAGCTACCATGCTTGGTAGCTAGGAACAACTATAGAAAATCGGCTTAGTAGCAGCAGAATAAAAAAATCCTCCAAGAACCCTGAAACTTGAATCTAGGGGAAGAAGAAGATGAACAAAAAAATAAAAGGGTTTGATGAAAAATAAAAGAGTTTTGAAGAACTACTTCAGTTGCATAAACAATACTGAATCTCCCTCTCTTCTCTCTGATTAGTTGAAATGCTAAAATAGAGATTAAAGCATCAAATCCTCTCCTCTGATTGGCTGCAATCCAAAGCACTTGGATCACTGTATGGGTATAAATAAAGCTCCTTACTGCTATAATTTCTCAGCAAGGAATTCAGATAATAACTTTGGTTCTCCATAGCTCATTTAGGTTTAGTTTAGATTTTATTTTTTTCTTTTTCTCTTCCCCATTCTCTCTCTAATCCAACCTATTGGATTAGACATAGATAAGCAGTCCATATCTGGTTGGTAACTGTCAATCAAGAGTTTTGAAGCTTTGTAAATGGATTGGATGTTGCACAAGATTGCAGATTTGAGCTCAATAGGCTGTAAGTTGCATAATTGCAGTAATGATTATTTTTAAAGGTGATTCTGATCTAAATTGCAATTTTTTGTATTTGATTTCCCTAGATTAGATATTCCTATGGATGCTTGAGCTTGTAGCCTGACACCTACAGGATCTGTAATAGCTTACCTGTTCCAATCAAGATCTTTGAATTGGAACAATTTTTGGGATGATCTGTGACCATTCGGTGGATAGATCATAGCCTTAGGATTGCTTCAATTATTTGGTTGAGATTAGATTCTTATACCTTGTATCTGAGTTTGTAGCCAGATGAGGGATTGTAGCAAGTCAATTCTATGCTTTGCTGTTGAATCAATTGATTTTCAGTAAGAGCTAATTCCTAACTGCATATTTCACACCATTTTCTACTTTATTTTACCATCCATCTCCTTCAATCTTATAGATTTAGTTTAATATTTCAGTTTTATAAATTAGATCTAGTGACACCTGAAAAAACTCTCTTTCTTTCTTAGTTTAGTATAATTGTCAGATCTGTAGCCAAATCTAGAGGTCTACTATACACCTCTTAGGTTTTAGATCATCACTCCCTGTGGGATAAAATCTTACTTATTAAAATTTGCTACAAATGGACCCTGTATCTTGCAGGTCTAGGATAATTTTAGTGTGCCGATTTCATCCCTTGTTTTACTTTGATTTTATTTTCTTTTACAATAAATCAGCACCTGAAGAATCCACAACAAGTTTTTGGCGCCACTGCCGGGGAGTTTTGATCTAGTTAGTAGATGTGAGTTTTTCATCTTATTTTTCTTTGATTTTTAATTCTGTTTTGTGTTAAATCTGTATAGTGCATTCAAACTGTTTGGATAAATGGCCATTGCAGTTTTTGTATAGAAAATCTTTTTAATACTACAGTGTGTCTGATTTTTTAAAATTTTTTTTTTTTTTTTTTCATTGCATTGTCAATGTTTGAATAAAATACTACTGCAGTTTTTAGATTTTTGCAGATCTGGAGCAGTGGCCACAAGTGGAGCCTATGGATTGTAGCTGGAGCTGATTTGCTTGAGTTTGCATCCCCTTCTCCCTTGTTTATGGTTTTAATTTTTCATTCGTTAAAACCAGCATTGCTGCTGTGTTTTCTATTATTTTTGTTCTTATTTTTTGCTATCTTTTTGCTTGTTTTTTTGTATTTGCTGATATTTGTATTGCTGTGTATATATTTTTGTGCCATTTGCAATGGGTGAGCAATTGAAAACCTTGAAGGAATTCAATACACCAGGGGCATACACTTCTCCTTTTTGCATTCAATTCTCTGTTGTTCAAGGGAACTATGAGATCAAGTCATCCATTATTCAAATGCTGCCCTCATACCATGGACTGAGTAAAGAGGACCACTACAAGCACATTGATGAATTTCTAAGACTATGCACCACTTTCAACATTTCAGGTTTGGAGGAGGAAGCCACAAGGCTGAGGCTCTTTCCTTTTTCACTAAAGGATAGAGTCTGAACCTGGCTTTCGTTGCTCCCAACCAACGATATACAGTCATGGAAGAGCCTTCAATATCAATTTTTGGCCAAATTTTTTCTCACATCCAAAATAAGCCAGCTAAGGAAGAGCATAATTTTCTTTGCTCAATCCCCAACTGAGGATTTTCATCAAGCTTGGAAAAGATTTAAGGAGCTTTTAAAGTAATGTCCCCATTATCAAATTCATAAATGGCAGCTTGTTCAAAGCTTTTATCAAGGAATTGATCCGAAGAGCAGGGATATGATTGATGCCTCATGTGGTGGTACATACCTCCATAAGACAGCCGATGAGGCTTGGGAACTTTTTGAGGTCATAAGTGAGAATTCAATGCAGCAGGAGACTTTGTCCCGAGACATTGAGACCCCTGCTAAAACTAAAAAAGAGAACATTCCTAGGGGTAGGATGTATGAAGTCACTGTGTGTATTGATCTGGAGAGAAATGTAGACAGTTTGGCCCTTAAGTTTAATAAATTAATGAGTGTGTTGCAGCCCTCAATGGTTGCATAAGTGCAGGAGGAATGTTTGATATGCCAGTCCCCCATACACTCCATTGAAGATTGTCCATCTGCTGACCTTTTTCCTGCTGTGGTTATTGAAAATGCCAATACAACCCAATCCTATGGGCAGCAACAACAGCAACTTGTTGGGTATCCATGGAGGAACCACCCCAATCTGAGGTGGAACCAAGAGAATCACTCCCAAACCTAGCTACAACAAGCTTTATCCCATAAACTCCAGCAGTACCCACACAATTTTGCCTCAAATCATCGTCCCAACAGCCAATGGTTTAGAAAAATCATCAGTCCCAACAGCCAGCACTTCAATCTAGAACACCCTCATTTGAGAAGCAGGTTTTGTCCTCATTACAAAACCTCAACTCCTTAGCACAGACTATGCAGTCCCACAGTCAAAACATAAAAAAGATTGAAGACCAGCTTAGTCATCTCTCCAATGCTTTGATTAACAGGGAAGAGGGTAGACTCCCTAGCCAACCAATCAATAATCATAGGAGATTACTCATAATGGGTGAATCTTCTTCCACAGAAGATGGCGAAGGAAAAGGCTGTTTTTGCACTACAAAGAGGTGTAGGAAAACAAGATCCTTGCTGTAGTTTTTCAAATTTAAGGCATGCTGATTTTTTTTGAAATAACAAAACCAAATAAAAAATAAAAGAACATGTAAACACAAATAAAAATTTCTGACTTATTTCTTATTATTTTTTGAGCAGTAGTAAATAAGGGCTCTTGAGAGCCCCGGCTGAACCAAAAACAAATAAAAAATAGAAAATTATAAAAACATAAAATTTTTTCAGATGGGCTGTTTTTATTTGTTGTCATTCATATACCCCTCTAGAACTGCTGAGATCATGGTTCTTGAATTTTAAATCATGAAGGTTAATGAGCCGTGGATAATATTTTTTCTTTGAAAATTCATTGGAGACTCTACATTCATTCACTTTCAAGATTTTTTAGCATAAATAGGTCTTAACTGTATATGAATCCTGTTTTTAACTGTGTACATCCATGCTGATATTGCTTCAAAATCTTTATTGATTCATACACATTCTCAACAATTTCTCAGTACAAAACACACAACACAGAGGGCTTTCTCTTAGCACAGGTGACTCAGGGTTAATTCTTACGATTTTCTATTTTAGGAATTTTAGTTTAAATTCTATTTTTAGATTGCTGATTTTTCTTTCTTAAGTTAATATCTGTTCTAGTTTTACTGATTTTCTGCATTTTTGTATGATTGTATTCAGTTTCTAACTGTGTTTTCCTGTTTTTGTTTATGTTCTATTTTTGCAGTAATTTTTCTGCTTTTGTATATCATTTTTTTCATTTTTTTGATCATATATTCAGTTTTGCACTTTTATTTTCTACTGCATATAGTTTTTTTTTCTGCTTATTTTCCTTTCTCATTTTTACCCTGCTGCTCCTGGTTACTCAGTGTGTAAACATTGAGGACAATGTTCATCATAGGATTGGGAGTATGGCAGGTGTGCCAATGAAATAAGTTAATGTTAGTGCAGCTATGTTGAAATTTTTTTTGAAAATAAAATGATTTCCCACCTGATTTTTTGAAAAAAAAAGGGAAAATTAAAAACTTTTTAAAACTGAAATGTGTTGTAGTTTTAACATTTCTCATGAAGCAAATGTCAAGAATTTTTAAAAAAATTGATGTTTAGTGAACTTGAAAGAGAAAACTATAAGGATACACCCTAAAAATTTGATGGAAGACTATACCCAGTGACATTTGGGCCTAAATAAAATTTCTTTGAGTATTTTGGCAATTTTTCTGCTCTAAGAACTGATTGAATCTATTTTTGCTCATTTAGAAGTTAGGCAAATCCAATTTGAAATAGCTTGACAACGTTCATGACATTAAGGACATGAAGTAAGGCCATCCTTTGGATAATTTGAGCCTAAAATTTCTCATCTTTGAACTGCCCTTGATATACACCATTTGAGCTTTAAAAATCTAAGTTTTTCTTTGATCAAAATCAGAAAAATTGAACCAAAAACCTCAGTGACCTGATGCAGCCTAACCGCATCCTGAGATTTCAGAAGGTGAAAGTGAAAGAGTTGAAGAAGGTAGAGCTAGTTTGATATTTTATTGAAAGAGAAGGAAATACAGTTGATGGCAGTTGTGGCATTCTAGCCCATAAAAATACAAAACTATTAGGAAAAATACAAAGGAAAAGTATACAAAAAGAAAAAGAAAAGAAAAATAGAAAATACAAAAATAAAAGAGAAATCACTTCATTGGTTGAAATGAAGATTAGAAATTGATCACTTTAAATTTAAAAATTCAAGAAATAGCTGGAATTGTGCTGAAATGAAGAAGGTGAAGTCATAAATCATGTCCTTACCTTGCTGATTTATCAAATTCGAATCCTTTTATTCCCTTTCATTCTTTATAAACCTCACCTATAAGCCACATTACAACCCAATAAAAAGTCCTTACTGATCTGAAATGGAGTGAGCTTTCATGTGGAGATGAGGATTTGCGCAATCTATTGTGGAAAGAGTTAGAAAATTTCATAAATTAGAGCAATGCCCATGCTCATGCTTGCAGTCTTATTTGAGGGCTGTAACTGCTCTTGACCTGTGTGAAATAATGCACCCTTCTATTTTCTGTGAGTGACAACCCTGATAAGACTTGGGTCTGAAATTCAATTTGTTTGGGGCAATATTAAAATAGAATTCTTGAATGAAAGGTGAACTCTACATTGATTTTCATGCACAATGCCTTGACATGAATTGATTGATGATGAAGGAATTGCAGCAAGATTTCAGTTTTAAACTGATGTTTTTCTGCTGAGAAATCCTCTAAAATTAAATGAACAAGGTTTGGAATAAATTTTATTTTACTTAAACTCTATTTTAGCATGTTGCATTAGTATTAACTGATTTTATTGGAAAAGTTTGTGGGTACCTTCACTGAAAACCCTCAGGGGACTCCACTCCTCCACTAGGGATCACCTAGGGGTTTAAAAGGCTTGGTGCATGTGCCAAATGCACCCGTGTTCCTTACAAAAGTGGCATTTAGTTTGTAGGATAAGTATTTTAAATTTCACTTTGCTCGAGGACTAGCAAAGGTTAGGTTTGGGGGTGTGTTGAGCATTGATTTTTACCACTTTTTATCCCTTTAATCTGGCCTTTGCTAAGCCTCAGAGCATTTAATAATTGCATTTTAACATTGTTTTGCAGTTAGGAACCAGTTGCATCCTTAGTATAGTTTTCCAGTAAAAAGTGCCAATAAGGAGGGTTTTGGAATCAATTAACAGTTGAGAGTGAGAGATGAATGGAATGACTTCAACTCTGTGCACATTGGAGGTACTTTGAGGGTCACCTTCAGCAGCTACATGTCAAATGGCTGCAATGCATTCTCAAAGGGCTGCAATGAACACTCTTGAGCAGCTATAATGAATGCACAAATGTATTTAGCATTTCAGCAGAGGCAGCACATCAGTTGCAGCTCCAAATCGGCACCTTTCAGCTATACTTTGATTCAACAGCTGACCTTGGTGTGCACAATAAAGCCACCTCTTAGTTCAGTGCTGAACCCAGTGATGCACCTATAGAATGCAGCCCCAACTTCTCCAAATAGTAGCAGCTGCACCCATGCAAGCCTGCACTTAATCCTATATAATGGATTAAAAGCCCTTCAGCACTCCTATCAAGCAGACCATCTGCCTAAATTAAATGCACAACAACAAGTTGACTGCAGCATGCTAAGTCTCCAATCCAAGCTCCTTCCAGCAGATTCAGCACCTTTTGAATTATTAAACTGCATCAGAGCACCTTCAAGGCAACTGCTCGAGCAGATGAAGCTCTAATCAATAAACCTGTTGAAGGGTTTGATAATACATTGGTGCACCTTCAACAACAAACCCATTGAAGAGTGCAGTCCCAAGCTTCAGCCTCAGTACCTGTCAAATGCATTGGTGCACTTTCAGCATCCTATCAAATGGATTAGCTACCAATGGAACTTGTCGAAGTGCACTTGCACACCCCAGCCATCCTGTCGAGCATCCTCGCGAACAGATGGCTGCACACTCAGCAACTAATCGAGCAGATCCATCCTACTTTCAGCATCCTGTCAAATGAAGCCTCCATGCGACAGCCAACCTTTCGACAACTTTGCATCTCCCTACAGCAAACATCTTGAGCAGATCAAATGCCCATCTTCAGAACCTATCGAGTTGCACCATTAAAGAGCAGCAACCTCTTGACTTCTCAGCTTCAGCAGCCCATTGAACCTGTCGACATTTGGTTTGCTATTGCTGTCATCTTGTCCAGCAGTCCAGTTCCCAAGCTCACCTGTCGAAAGGATAAAATCAACAACCCCATTGAACCTGTCGACATCTTTGCAAATCAATCCAGCCATCCTCTCGACTTAAAGAGGTACCAGTCCTGTCGACTTTCAGCTGCATCTCAAGCTTCATCCTGTCGACTGGGTTAGTTCCTTAAGCTTCCATCCTCTCGCAATGCAAAGCTTCAGCAACCTTCAATCCTCTCGAGCAGATGACTTCGTCATTTGAACCTGTCGACCAGCAAAGCTCCCAGCCCTTCATCCCATCGAAAAGCACCTCCCATCCTCACGACAACTCACCTCAATTTGCAGTTTTTGAACCCCAAACATTCATCCTCTCAGCCAGCAAGTTTCCAAACCAGCAAACCTTTTGACCTCTATTCACCAACCTCACGAAACCTTGCTGAAGCAGCTGCCCATCCTCCCATACATCCTATCGACTTCAGCAGGCAGCTATCTTCCATCCTCTCGACTTCATCTTCTCCACCTCAGTGCTAAAACTGTAGATTTTAATAAAGCTGCATATCTAAACCCTCATCAGCCCATAGCTTTTCAAGATAATCCAACTTGGGTCCCATTGAGTTTCAACCATCAAAACTACTGATGTTACTATGCAGCCATGGCATTGAGCATGTTTTCATCTGAGGGCTGTTTGGAAATAATAGTACCAGGGGTATTCTTAGCATTTTGTGGGGCATTCTTAGCATTTTGTGTGTAATTATTTGAAGTATGCAGCAGCAAATATTCTTGGTTAGCAAGGGCAGATTTAGGAATTCCAAAGCATGAAAGAGGTCTGCACATAGACAAGTTATTTGCAGAAATTAAATGAATGGTACAGCTGGAATTATTCTTGGTCAGCAAGGACATTTTTGGAAATTCCAATGCACAAGGAATTCTGCACATGGATGTGAACTGATTTTCAAATATTTGGCAGAAATGCAAACTACTTTAGCCGCATAAACAGAACTAGATCTCCCTCTCTTCTCTCTGATTGGTTGAAATGCTAAAACAGATATTAAAGCATCAAATCCTCTCCTCTGATTGGCTACAATCCAAAGCACTTGGATCACTGCATGGGTATAAATAAAGATCCTTGCTGCTGTAATTTCTCAGCAAGGAATCCAGAGAATAGCTTTAGTTCTCCTTAGTTCATTTAGGTTTAGTTTAGATTTTATTTTTTCCTTTTTCTCTTCTCCATTCTGTCTCTAATCCAGCCTGTTGGATTATACCTAGATTAGCAGTCCAAATCTGGTTTGTAATTGTAAATCAAGATTTTTGAAGCTTTATAAATGGATTGGATGTTGCACAAGATTGCAGATCTGAACTCAATAGGCTGTAAGTTTTATAATTACAATAATTGTTATTTTAAAAGGTGATTCTGATCTAAATTTTACTTTTTCGTATTTGATTTCCTTGGATTAGAGATTCCTGTGGATGCTTGAGCTTGTAGCCTGGCACCCACAGCATCTGCAATAGCTAATCTATTCCAATCAAGATCTTTGAATTGTAACAATCTCTGGGATGATCTGTGACCATTCGAATGGACAGATCATAGCCTTAGGATTGCTTCAATTCTTTGGTTAAGATTAGATTCTTATACATTGTATCTGAACTTATAACCAGATGAGGGATTGTAGCAAATCAGTTCTATTCTTTGTTGTTGAATCAATTGATTTTCAATAAGAACCAGTCCCTAATTGCCTATTTCACACCATTTTCAACTTTATTTTACCATCCATCTCCTTCAATCTTATAGATTTAGTTTATATTTTGGTTTTATAAATTAGATCTAGTGACACCCGAAAAAACTCTTTCTTTCTTAGTTTAGGCTAGAATTGTCAGATCTAGAGGTCTACTATACACCTTTAGGTTTTAGATCATCACTCTCCGTGAGACAAACTCTTACTTATTTAAACTTGCTACAAATGGACCCTGTATCTTGCAGGTCTAGGATAATTTTAGTGTGCTGATTCCTTTCCCTGTTTTACTTTGATTTTATTTTCTTTTACAATAAATTGGCACCTGAAGAATTCACAAGTTTTTGCTACCTTACCCACTACCTCAGTTACCACAACCTCACCTACACCCACTGTACCTGCTATGACCATACCCTTACCTACCACCACACCAACCCCACAACCCTCCACAGCTACATCATCCCTTCGTCAGCCAATTCTACCCATTGTCCCTACTCAGCATGTGCCTACTTACATAGCCTGCCCCAGCCCACCTGTCAAAGTTACTTAAATAAAAAGGAAATCAACCAAAGCCCCCACTGAACCCCAACCCATCTATATCTCCCAACCTATCCCTATCCCTGAAATAACAGCCATTCTAGCCCCCACCACTGATATACAACCATCCTCACTGGCACCTGAGCCTCAAATCCTTAACATCCCACATAGCTCCCCTGTATCCTCACCTCAGCCCACTGAGACCTCTACACACAGAACCTAAACCCTTAGGATAATCCATTCCTTTTTCTCGTTCCCATGACCAAGACCCCTTCTCATCAGAGGGGTACTCAGCAATGATGGACTCTATTATAGGGGACATCAATTATGAGTTCACCCCTCTCAGATTCACCACACCCCTATCATTTTACCCCTACTCCTATTTCACCACAGCCAACTAACTTCCATCATGCACCCTGTTAAACAGTAAAAAATATCATTTTTTACCTCCTAACCTGACCTTTCATGAACCCTTGAGCTGACTAATAACGTATTTTGAGTGTATTTTATAGATAAGCAATAAATTATAGTCTTAGCATAGACATCCACCTAAAATGGCAAAAGAAGCAGTCTACAGAGCTTTAGAAGTTTATGAGAAGGTAATGGGCCCAATTGGGTGTGCTTAGGACTAATTGCAGTTACAAGGAATGAAGATTGAACCCACCTAGAGGCTGCTGAGGGTCTAACAAATGAAGAACAACATACCAAAGATGTGTGCCAGCTGTGTAAGTACAAAGCAGAACCTGCCGAGAGGTTCTGATGCTCAAAGGTCAAGATATCGAGAGATTCCATGAAGCTGTCATGAGGTTCTAGAAGCATAGGCCAACCTATCGAAAGAAACTGAGTTGAAAATATGAATATCATGCGAGGTTTCAGTACCTATCGAGAGGTTGGAGGTACAATTGTGGATCCTGTCGAGAGGATACCTAGAGGTATAGGAGAAGTCGAGAGGTTCCAGATACTTATCGCGAGGTTCAATTGAACCTGTAGTGCACGACAACCTGTCGACGACTTACCTGAGGCTACGCCCATTCTCGTGAGGATTGAAGCAACCTGCCGAGCACTTAAATGGAACTGTATAACTACTCAACAAGATGCTTTATAACCTGTCCAGAGAATAAATGCAGTTAGGACAGAAGATAAGATTTTAGCTGTCAATCCTGTCGACGAGTTCACCAGAACTTGTCAAGAAGTCAAGCGACCTGTCGAGAGCCTTCAGCAACTTGTCGACCAATTTACATGAACCTGTCGAGATGTCTCCAAACTTGTCGAAAGCCACTTCAACCTGTCGATGAGAACACCAAGCTGATTCAGAACTTGTCGAGAGGTTCCCTGAACCTCTCAATAGTCGAATTAGGAACTTCTCAGTTCTTTTCACAATAGTTGCCAACTTTAGAATTCTTTGTACGAGTCCCAAGACATGTTAATGACCCTTAGGAGTATTTTTGGAATACCACTGAGCACGAATGGGAACCCTAACCGCATCACATGGGCCTACCAATTTTGGACCAATGGAGAAAGAGCTTCTAGAAGAGAAATTAGCCACATTAGCAGCTCAGAATAACAGAATTATTCTCTTGGACTCTGATTGGTTGAAACAGATTTGAGAAGAGAGAAGAGTATAAAAGCTGGGAGAATTTACAGAGCTAGCATTTAGAAATTGAGAGAACCGGAGCCAAATCTGATCTCCATCTTCCCTCCAAAAACTCCCTCTCTCTTCCTTCTTCCCCCCTTCTCTTCTCAGCCAATCATAGTTGGCTAAACCCCTTTGGTAGCTAGGGTGAGATTGAGAGCTATAAATTGAGAGGTTCAAAGCTTTGTAGGAGGATTAGGTGTTGCACACAGATTGCAGATCTGAGCACAATTGACTATAAGTTATATTGATTCCGTAATTGTTGAATGTAAAGTTAATTTGGATCCATAAATCTCTTGATTGCCATTTGATTTTCCTAAATCTAATATCCCTGTGGATGCCTGAGCTTGTAGCCTTTGCATCCACAACATCTGCAATGGTTTAATTATTTCAATTAAGATCCCTGAATTGGAACAATCTCTAGGATGATCTGTGACCATTCGACTGGACAGATCATAGCCTTAGGATTGCTTCAATTCTCTGATTGAGAGTGGATTCTTATACCTTACATCTGAGCTTGTAGTGAGATGAAGGATTGTTGCAAACCAGTTCCCTGCACTGCCTTTGAACTAAATAATTTCAATAAAGACCAAAAATCTCTAGCTGCTATTCTCTACCTCTTGATTTTAATCTTTTCTTTATTTTCCTTTAACTCTGTGTTTAATCAAATCTGGATCATTTGCATTTGATTTTTTATAATTTTTAGTAAAGTGACAAATCCTAGAAATCTCTCCTCGTTCCTGTTTTGATTTAGTTGAATTTAGGATAGAGTGCCAGATCTGCTATAGATATGGAGATTTACCATAGTTTAAATCATATTTCCCTGTGGACATACCCTAACCTTGATTCCACAATAGCCCTAGTTCTTGCAAGACTGCTTGCTTACCTTGATTCCTCATCTTTGTGATTTTGCCTTTTAATTGGTTATTTTAATCATTTAATAATTGTAAGGTGAGTAAGACAATAAGTTTTTGATGCTGCTGTCAGGGATCTGTGTTTTAAAAGTGGTAGATCTAAGTTTTTCTCATTTTAGATTTTTTATTGCCTATTTTGTATTTGACTAATTGCTGCTGTAAATTTTTGTAGTTTAATTTTGTGATTGTTGATCTGTAATTATTGTCTTAAAAGGAGCATTGTGCCAACTTGAGGAGCAAGCTTTGCTTAAGTTTGCATCTCTTAACTCTGTTTATATTTTTAGATTTGTAGTTTTTACATTTGCAGCATTAATTGTGTGTTTGTGAATTTGTTTTGCTTAAATCTGTAACTGTCATTCTGTGTGTTGTCCTGTATTTTTGTTGTGTATGCTTGGGAGGAGATCTCTTAATTCTGAGATTGCTCCCTTAGATCCTGAAGTTGAGAGACTTCTCAGACCTAAGCAACCCATACACACACCTATGATTGATTGTGATAGCTCTACAATGGGTGAGCAACCTAGGACATTGAAGGAATTCAATGCACCAGGGGTATACAATTCTCTCTTCTGTATTCAATTCCTTATTGTCCAAGGAAACTATGAGATCAAATCCTCCATCATACAGATGCTGCCCTCATACCATGGCCTGAGTAAAGAAGATCCATATAAGTACATTGATGAATTTCTAGGACTGCACTATAACATTACAGGTTTGGGGCAGGAAGCAACCGGGTTGAGACTTTTTCCTTTTTCATTAAAGGATAGAACTAGAACTTGGTTGTCAATGCTCTCAACCAATAGTATTCAATCCTAAAATGACCTTCAATATCAATTTTTGGTCAAGTTTTTTCCCATGTCCAAAATAAGTCAGCTGAGGAAGAGCATTATTTCATTTGCTAAAGCCCCAATTGAAGACTTTTACCAAGCATGAGAGATATTTAAAGAACTCTTGAAGTAATGTCCCAATTACCAAATTTCTGAATGGCAACTTATTTAAAGTTTCTATCAAGGAATTAATTCCAAGAGTAGGGATATGATTGATGCCTCATGTGGTGATATATCCACAAGAAAGTTGATGAGGCTTGGGAGTTGTTTGATATCATTAGTGAAAACTCAATGCCAAGGCAGACCTTGTCAAGAGACCTTGAGACCCCTAGATTAGTGAGAGCACACTACAAGAGGGAAAATGTATGAGGAGAGTAGATACGATGATTTGGAAAGGAAAGATAGCTTGACTCAAAAGTTTGATAAGCTCATGGGAGTCATGTAGTCTCCAATGGCTGCCAAAGTAGAGGTGGCATGTGTGATCTGCCAGTCCCCCACTCACTCCCTTGAGGAATGTCCCTCTACTGCCCAATTTCCTGACCTTGTGATGGAATGTGTGAATGCTGCTCAGGATAACAACCCTACTGCTGGTTATCATTGGAGAAACCATGCCAACTTAAGATGGAGACAAGATACCTTCTAAAATCAGCAGCAGCAGCCACAACAACAATCCATTCCTTATAGGAATGCCCAGCCATACCAACAGAATTACTTTCCAAGGCTCCAATACTAACAGCCAATGACTTAGCTAATGGCTCAACCTACGTATCAAAGTACACCAACCCCAGCACCCCCTAGATCCCTCACATTTGAAGAGCAAGTTCTGACTTCACTACAGAATTTAGGCTCTTTATCACAGACTATCAACTCCCATAGTCAAAGTATCAAGAAGATAGAGGACCACTTCGGTCATCTATCTAATACTTTGACCATGAGAGAGGAGGAAAGACTGCCTAGTCAGCCCATGAATAATCCAAAGGGGCAGTACATGGTGGGTGAGACTTCTTCTCATGAAGAAGCAAAATTTGTCACCACCTTGAGTAGTGGAAGGCTGGTTGATAACTTAGTTGGTGTTAAGCCTGATAAGAAAAGTGTAGAAAATGAAAGATCAACCCATGATGATATGTAGCAGGAGTAGCATATAAAAAATAAGAGAGGTGTTGATGTACGTACCCCAACAAAAAATTAAAAACAAAAATAAAGAAATTTTTGATGAGCTTGCTAAGGTAGCAAATGGGTGATCAGTCCCCCATTTGCCATTTCCCAATGCATTGAAAGCACATTCTCCTTTTGATAAGGAAAATACTAAAGTAGAGGGTATGATGGAAATATTCAAACAAGTAAAGATCAACTTGTCTTTACTTGATGCTATCAAGCAAGTTTTAGCCAATATAAAGTTCTTGAAATAATTGTACACCCACAAAAGACAATCTAGGGTACATCTATCGAACAAGGTCTTTTGTGCTGAAAAAAGGAACTAAGTGCTGGACATTGCAACCCCAACCAAGCTTCAAGACCCTGGAGTTCCAATAATTCCTTGCATAATTGGGGATCATATCATTGAGAAGACTTTATTAGATCTGGGAGCTAGTGTAAGCCTACTTCCATATTCAGTTTATGAGAAGTTAGGCTTGGGAGAATTGAAGCCCACACATGTGGTGCTACAACTAGCTGACAGATTTGAGAGGAGGCATGTGAGAATGATAAAAGATGTATTAGTTGGGGTTGATAAGTTTTTTTACCCAGCAGATTTTTTTATGCTTGACATGGAGCCAAGCACTACCTCCATTCCTGTGAATTTGGGCAGACCTTTCTTGGTCACTACCAATGCTTGCATTCAGAGTAGATCAGGAGTAATAGAGGTGTCTTTTGACAACATGAAAGTAAAATTGAATGTGTATGATGCAGCCAATCAGCCTCACTTGGATAGTGAAGATTGCTTTTTAATTGATTTATTTGATGAGCTTGTGGAAGAGACTTTGCCCAAGCAGTTATATGGTGATAATTTTTGTGATATTTTAAAAATGTGTGGAGTGAGATTGTTGAAGAGAAGACCCCCACACCCATGGTTCAAGAGGTGAAAGCCTTAAATTCTGATATGAAGCCAGTAATAAGGTATCCACCATGAAAACCTATTGTGTTGCCTCTTCCACCACCATCAAAGGCACCTTTGTTGCCTTCTCTCATATGTCCCCTTGATGTGGAGTTGAAACAGCTGCCTAAGACCTTGAAGTATACTTTTTTTGGGGCAAACAAGAAGTTGCTAGTGATCATTTCTTCCTCTCTCACTGATGAACAAGAGAAAGAATTATTACATTTTTTAAAGAAGTATAAGAGAGCAATAGGCTGGACCATTGCTGACCTTGCTGTGTGCATACATAAAAGCCACCTGGTGAGCATGTTCCAACTAGGGAAACCACAGGTTGGAGGGTGTGTATAGACTATAGGAAGCTTAATTTGAAAACCAGAAAAGACCACTTCCCTTTGCCCTTTATTGACCAAATTTTGGAAAAGCTGGCATGCAAGGCTTTCTATTATTTTCTTGATGGATATTCGGGGTATAACAAAATCTCTGTTTATCTACAAGATCAAGAAAAGATAACTTTCACATACCCATTTGGCACCTTTTCCTATAGAAGGATGCCATTTGAACTGTGCAATGCTCCTGCAACTTTCCAAAGGTGCATGTATGCTATATTTCTTGACATGATTGATCAGTTTTTAGAGATATTCATGAATGATTTTTCTATTTTTGGGGACAGCTTTAGCCAATGTCTACACTATCTTAGCCTTGTGTTGCAGAGATGTGAGGAAACCAACTTGGTGTTGAGTTGCGAAAAGAGCCATTTTTGTATGGAAAAGCATGTCACTTACCAGTATAGTTAGAACATAGAGCATATTAGACTATTAAAGCATTGAGCATTGATCTAACTTCTGCTGGCATGCACAGGAGGCTCCAACTGTGAGAGCTGGAAGACCTAGGATTGGAAGCATACTCCAATGCTAGGATCTACAAAAAGAGAACCAAAGCATTCTATAACAACCATTTACTGAGAAAAGAGTTTACAGCTGGCAGCAAGGTATGGTTGTTCAACTCTAAATTGAAATTTTTCCCAGGTAAGTTGAGATCCAGATGGGAGGGACCTTACATGGTAGAGCATGTATCCCCATCTGGAGCTATTGAAATCAAGGAACTCAAAGATGGTAGGATAATGAAGGTGAATGGTCAAAGGATCAAACTTTTTGTTGATAATGTGGTGGAGCCTGTGGTGACCATCCACCTCTAAGAACTACCAAAATGTGATTGATTCTCAATAATATATAATGTGTCATAACTGCTGTGTTTATCAGTATGTGTTGCTGTTTTTGTTTTAAATCTGATTGACATCGTAAATATGGTTTCCAATTGCGCTTGATGTTTTTATTTACAAATCACGAGTCAGTAGTCAGTAGGTTTGAAGCATGTGTCATCAACTCCAACGCAGGAGAAATGAATGGGAGCTGAGGAGAATTGATAAATTTGAGTGACAGATGGACTAGGAGCTGAGTAGAAATCTGTTTGAACTAAGAAACTACCTGTCGAGAGGAGTGGAGAACATTTTGATAGGTTTTGAAGGTTCCTAGTATGCATTTCAACAAGATCTGGGACTTGTCGAGAGGTTTGAGTCAATTCTCGATAGGTTCTGAAGGTGTAAAGATGATTGTCGATAAGATCTATGAACTTGTTGATAGGTTCTGAAGGTTTTTGAGTGTGTATTATCGACAGGTTTAGAGTACTTGTCGAGAGGTTTTGTGAACCTCTCAAAGTGAATTCTTTTTGAAGCTTGGAACCTGTCGAGAGGATTAAATGTTGAGTTCAGAATACCTGTCAAGTGGTTCTGTAAACCTCTCGAAATGGATTGAGTGAACCTCTGAGAGGTTCAGCTGCTTTTCACTTTTCAACAGGTTGAATTAACTTGTCGACACCTTGTCCCAATATTGTCAAAAATCGCTTTTCATCATCTTAAACCTCTCGACAACCAAATTTCAGCCATTCGACAGCTTGTCTCTGAGCTATATTTTCTATCTGCCGATTTCCATTCTCTTTTTTCTTCCTTTTCCTCACTAGTTCCAACTCCACTCATTGTGCCCTTGCTCAGTGTTTCAATTCCTCAAAATCTATATTTTGCACCTAATGGAGACTGATTTAGTGTTATGCACATCGAGATCTGAGAAACCCTAGGTTTCTGTTGGTAAGTCCTCCTTCACCATTCACTCTTATTTCCTTGCTCAGTACTTTCATTTATAATTTTTGTGGTGATTCATTTGAGACATAGAAGATTTTTATGAATTATTGAGATATAATTTGTGTGGATTGAGTGCCCAATGACTGATCAAGAGGATACCCTAGCTACCCTTTTCAAAGTCCCTTCCACTAGAAAATCCAGTAGGCTAACCAAACAACCCAAGGAGACCCCATCTGTCAAAGGAAAGCTTGTCATGGATAAAGCTGAGAAATTTGAGAAACCTAGGAAAGAAAGAAAGCTAAGAAGTCCCAAATCAGTGAAGAAATTATTGAGGAGGCCCCTGAGACAGAACCTATGCCTGAGTCTAACCCTGAGGCTAAGCCTGAAGTCCCTGTGCACTTATCTTCCCCTAATGAATTTGTGAATGCCTTAGGCCTGATTCCAAAGACAATTGTTGACACCCCCTATTTTTCTAAGGAAGGGGAGTTTAAGGATACTTTAAATTATTTGGTGAAGGCAGGCTTGACACCCATGCTAACTCCATTAAATGGAAAACCCTATCCTAGGCTGGTTAAGCTGTGGTAGCAGAATCTCAGGAAGAAGACCAAGCTAGGTTCAACTGATCATTGTCAGGTGATTGTAATTGATCACCGAGAGATTATTGTGAGTTACAGAGATATAGGGGTGGTTTTAGGGGTCCCATTAGTTTTTGACACTACTTATGACCTAGCAAAACTTGAGAGTGTTTCCTTTAAAGCAATGCCCAGACACCTCACTCAAGGCATTGTGGGGTCTGGGGAGTCCTTGATGAGGAGAGATCTATACCCCAACATGTTGTTCATTGATTCAATTTTGACATATATGTCAGTGGACATCAGTAAGAAAGGAGAACCCCCATAGTGGATGCCTTGTACTTTTTCTCCAAGGGACAATTTATTAATGCTGCCCAGCTGATATTTGATGTAATGGTGGATGCCAATGACAAAATTTGGAGAGTGCAAGCCTTACCTGGCCTACCTTACATCAGGCTCATCACTATCTTGCCTAAGAGAGGAAAGTTTGCTTTCCTAAATGATGAGCCAGTGATGAAGGTGACTCTAAATGTATTTGGGAAGAGGGCTTGGTCTGCCAGTAGGACCCTAATTGGGAAGAGTAAGAACAAATCAAGAGAGGATCCTGAGATAGAAGCTCCACAAGCAGTCAGCTCTGCTGCTGCACATGGTACCTCTACTTCTGCTAGTTTAGAGCCTCTCCCAATAGTTGCCACTAGCTCAATACCTCCTCCCAAGATCTCTACATCAGTCACCTCTGAGCCTCTGCTCCCATCTGCTACTCCTAGCTTGGAGCCTCCACCTATGACCTTTGCACCCATAGTCATCCCCTCCATCGATTTGATTTTGCTTATGGTCAGCTCCTCTGATGTCAGCCTCACCATTCCCCCCTCTGTCATACATCCATCTCAGTTTTCTTACCTTCCATTTCAGTTTTCATTCCCCCCAGCAGCTCAGCCACCCTTTCAACCATTACCACATCTACATCTCGATCAATTAGTCATCTTAACATAGACCCATTCCCTACCTTAACTTCACTCGCTATTCCAGTCAGCCCATCCATATTAGCTGCTGAACCTTTCAGCCCTACACCTTCCACATCAGATGTTCCAGTTACCACTTCTCCACCATCCATTCCCTTTGACTTTGATCCCACCTTTTCCATCTCACCTCCACACCCAGGGCCACATAGCCACTGAGGGATATTCATCCCTAATTGACTCCATTATCAGAGACATTGGATATGAATATACCTCCTACCTGACTCCCCACAACCTACCCATTTACAGACCACACCCACCCCACCTTTCCACCATATCCACACTTCCCCATTTCAGCCAATTCTACCCATCCAACCCACAGCCTCTATCATACCTGATCCCCTATCCCAAATACTCAACCTCCTCTCTTTTCATTCCCAAGTATTGGTCAATACCCATACCCAATCATCCATTGAGGCCACCCTCCTATCCATAAACTCCACCCTCCACAATCAGGCCTCCATGCAAACTAGCCTACAAGCCATCCAATCCACCTTGTCACTTTTAACCCAACCATTACAACAGCCAGCTATCCTTACACCTACCCATTTACCTACTCCACCCCCTTCTCTCCAACCCATTACCTTAGCTATAACCTCCCCTGTTACTGCCCCTATTGAATATATCCCAGAAATCCCTCCTACCATTACCAATTCTACCACAGATGTGAAAAACTTAATTCCCACATCCTCAGTCCCAACCCAAAGAGACCTTGCACCTGAACCAGAACCCCTACCTGAGTCTGATCTTGAAATCCACCACCCTTTACCCTCAATCTCCACCCCACCCATGCCATCATCCTTCCCCTCTCCATGCCTGGCTGGACCTTCTTCAAGTGCTGAGCAGTCCATACTCTCTGTCTCTTCCTTTTACATACGGAGACTTAACCCTGCTTCATGCCATGCAACAGAACCCATACCTTAAAAAGGATGTTATTCGAGGAATGGCTGCCCTCAGCAAATCAATCATGATTCCCTATGAAGCAAAGATAAATCAAATGACGGTGGATTACAACTTTGAGACGCTGAATATATCAAAGGGCTGGCAACGAATTTTGATTCAATTTAAAACTCAGAAGCAAGATGCAGCAACAGAGACATTGAGAGTATATGGACTTGAGAAAAGGCTAGCTGCCTCCAGAGAGGTCACAAAAGCCACCAGGGAACTCTATGAAAGTAGAGTTCTACTTACTGAAAAGAAGGCAGAAATCCTTGAAAGGAGAGTTGCTGAACTGACTTGCACAGAACCTGCACAAGCCACTGCCCCTCCAGCCAGTTCATCTGCTGCTGTTGATAAGGATGAGAGAGGAAAAGGAGTCCACTTCAAGAATGATCCAGCAAACAATTGAGTTGATTAGACTTGTATATGTCATTAGTTAGGATGTTTGTGTATATTCTTTTTGTAGTTCTTTTCCCTTGCATTGTACAAATTTACTGTGTTATAAATGAAATCACTCTTTAGTATATTTTGTGTGATTTGCTTTATGACTTTATGTTTGTTTATTTATGTGTTTTAATTGATTATTTGTACCTTGCTTGATCTTGCTTCTTACTTTGTTTTATTTTATTTTGTGTCTGATCCTGCTCACATGCACTCTCTTTTTAAATCAGTGAGGACACTGCTTTTCATAGGTTTGGGGGTATAGCAAGGTATGCCAATGGATAGTTAATGTTAATGCAGCCATGTTAAACAAAATTTGTGAAAATAAAGTGAAGTCCCACCTGATTTTTGAAAAAGAGGATATTCAAAAAACTTTTTAAAAAACTAAATACTGCTGCAGCTCTAACATTGTCATGAAATAAATGTCAGGAATTTTTAAAAATTAATACTAAGTGAACTTGAAAAGAGAGAAAACTGTGAGGATACACCCCATAAATTTAATGGAAGACTATACCCAGTGAGATTTGGGACTGAATAAAATTTCTTTGAGGAGTGTTTTGGCAATTTTTTCTGCTCTAAGGACTGATTGGATCTAGTTTTGCTCACTGGAAGTTAGGCAAATTCAAGTTAAAACAGCTTGACAGAATTCATGACATTGAGGACATGAAATAAGGCCATCCATTGGATAGTTTGAGCTTAAAAATCTCCACCTTTGAACTACCCTTAATACACACCATTTGAGCCTTGAATATTTTAGTTTTTCTTTGATAAAAAAAAATCAGAAAATTTGAACCCAAAACTCCTTGACCTGTTTCAGTTCACCTTTAATCTGAGAAATCAAAAAATGGAAGGAGAAGCGAGGTTAGAGGTGCAAGGTTTGACGTTTGGTTGAAAGAGAAGAAGGCACACTTGGTGCCATTGTGGTATCCCAGCCCATAAAAAGAAAGATGGAGGAAAAAGTACAAAAAACATATAAAAAGAAAAGAAAAATAGAAAAACAAAATAAAAGAGTGAGAGAGAAGTCATTTCATCAGATATTTTGAAAAAGAAGAAAAAAAGCTAGCCACTTTGGCTCTGAAAATTCAAAAAGAAGATAGAATTATGCTGAAATGAAGGTTGTGAAGTTTCAAATCACCTCCTTACCTTGCTGATCTCTTGTTAGTTTGTCTACTTGGTGTGAAAGTGTGCTTATGTTATTGTGTGGTGGAAATCAATTAAAAATAAAGTAATATAAAAGAATGGATTCAGCACAACCAAAATAATCCTAAACCTGTAAGATTCAGGGTCTATTGTAGCAAGTTTTGATAAGTAAGAATTTGTCCCACAAAGAAAATGATCAAGAGCCCAAGTTGGGCACTGATAGTAGGCCTCCAGATCTGACAATCCTAAGAGAAGGGAGTTGGGTGTCACGACTACACTAAATTTACACAAAAAGAGGAAATAAAGTGCAGGCCTATCCTAAAGAAAGGGTTGAGAAGAAGATGGTGGTAGTGTGTGTCAAAATAAAATATAAAAATTATGAAAAGTAAGTAGGTTAAGCTAAAGTTAATAATACAGTAATGTAACTCAGATTTAGTCTGTCTCTGCAGTGCTCCTTGCTGAGATGCTATTAAAAGCCTCAATAAGGTATAAGCTCCCAATTTAACCCATGCCATTTGGGGCACTCTTAGGGCTATACTCTGTCCACTATAATGGTCACAAGGTATCTGATAGAGTCTGTCAAATCTCATTAGTTAAATCAGAAATTCGCTAGTCTAATCCTGATGAGTGGACTGATCATTTCCACAGCCACTAGACCAACTCTAGCCATGAATACTATTGCAGCACTATGTAATACCAGTGCTATAAGCTCCCCAGATCTGCGCACAGACCTGGCTGACATCCATAGGTATTCCAACCTATAAGATTCTAAGTGCTTTGCTAAGGCATACTGCTCACTATATATCCCGCAAAAAGGACCATGCAACAGATTGAATAAAGCCTTTAACTCAGCTGGTCATTGCTACAAACAGCCTGCAATGACTCAGCTTTAAGCTGTAATTACTACAAGAGATCATATCTAACATCTGATATCGATTAGATAGAACAAAGGGGAGCCAACTACTGTACAAACCTCCTCACAAGGCTCTAGAAGCTCATGTACAGGAGAGAAGAATCTTTCTCAAACATATGGATGGATATAACCTTAGGGCTATACTCTGTCCACTTGAATGGTCACAGGGTATCCCATTGGCCTATCCATCCCACAGAGGCTTGAGAAAGAACATGAAAACTGCTACAACCACCATGGTCTGCAGGCCTTCGAGCTCCTTAGATCTCACTACTGATCCAACATTTCTTTCCATGTGTCTATTAAACCAAGGAAAATCAGATAGTAAATAAAAGACCTACTAGAAACTGAATGGGCTAGTCCCAAATACATGGATCCTATAGACATCTAAAGAAACGATAAGATCTATCGATTTGATTAAGCATTAAAACAACAGTTCATTGATAACAGCAAAACTTACAATGAACTGTCTCCTGGCTGTAACCCATACACAACTGCTCGTCCAAGATCCCAATGTATATAAAAATCTATTATAAAATTAAAATAAAACTAAACCTAGTCGCTTACAAGGGGATTAGCCAGCAAGTTGTCATGGGGTCGCCCTTCAGCAACCACAGCCCGTGCGACACCTAATGCCCAATGAGCTAAGTCAGCCTACTTTTGATACCAACTGTCGCGGGAGTCCTTCGACGCGCTACCAACCTGTGCGGTGCTCCGCTACCGCATGCAACGAAGATAACCCTCTACACATCAGCTCTGATATCACCCGACTAGAGGACCGAAACTCCCCCAATGTGGTTAAATCTGTTTTGCGGCCTACCACCTAGTATATCGTGCCCCTTATGACACGCTCGCTTGCACCACTGTGCTAAACTTATCCTGCTCAAGCTTCACCTTGTGCACTGCACTAGTACCTTACTTCACAACAGTCTTGGCATGTAGCTCCCAATGCCATTATGTCTTTCCCACATACCAAACCAAGCCCACAGTCTTATGCCTACTTGTGCTACCGTGCTCAAGGGAGTCCCACGCAGCCCTTGTGCTAGCGTGCTCTACTGAGTCCCACACAGCGCTCATGTTCTCGCGAGGTTCCCCAGCCGTATGCATCGCGACACGTAGTCCGGGGCCATACTTCAACCTCGCATTGGGTGCCACATGACATCGCTGTATAGATGTCCTAGGCCCACCCTTTTAGGCCTAGGAGACACTTGCGACCCCACTGACAATGCAAGTCCCCGTGTGGGTGGAAGGCAACTCTCCAGCTCCTCTCCCACATAGAAGGGTAAAACAGTCATTCGACCAGAATGGCAGGAGAACCTCAAATTCCTTAGTTTTACATATCGTAATGCCTTCGCATCGCTATCCTAGCTTGGCTATGTCACGTCCGTGTCGTGACCGCGTCACTCCCGCATCTTACCCCCCATGTGACCGTATTGCATCCTCCCAGCGCGACCACGTCGCCAGGCCATCTTGGCCCCATGTCGCACGCCCTCTTGGCACAACATGCAGTGCCATCCCGGTACCAAGATGTCACGTTCCTATCTTGGCACCACATCGCGTGCCCAAGGCCCCATGCTGCAAGCTCGAGTGTTGACCCTGTCACATCCTCCACCACTCCATAATGTCAACATTCTCATTGACACATTCTCACAGTGAACTGACCCTGCCAACTCCTCCCAGCCTGTTAGCATCTCATATCAAGTTCTTAGGTTCACACCTTCCCACTAGCTCCCCACCGTCACCCCTGCCGGGTCAACCTGGTTCTACAGTCACAAGGCCCTCACCTGTTAACTAGCTCGGGGATGTCAGATGCCCTCTTGGCACCACATCACGTGCCACTGCAGACACCAATTGCACAATTGCATCATCACTTCTGGATCAAACTTAGCTCTGATACCAAATGTCACAGGATTGCTCTTCAGCAACCACAGCCCGTGCGGCACCTAATGCCCGATGCGTAAAGTCAGCCTACTTCTGATACCAACTGTCGCGAGGCATCCTTTGACCCGCTACCAGCCCGTGCGGTGCTCCGCTATCGCATGTAATGAAGCTAATCCATCTATATATCAGCTCTGATACCACCCACCTAGAGGACGAAAACTCTCCCAACATGGTTACCTCTATTTTGCAGCCTACCACCCAGTATATCGTGTCCCTTACGACACGCTCGCTTGCACCACTGTGCTAAACTTGTCCTGCTCAAGCTTCACCCTGTGCACTGTACTAGTACCTCGCTTCGCAACAGTCTTGGCATGCAGCTCCCCATGCCATCATGTCTTGCCCACATACCGAACCAAGCCTACAGTCTTGTGCCTACTCGTGCTGTCGTGCTCAATGGAGTCCCACACAGCCCTCGTGCTAGCGTGCTTTACTGAGTCCCACATAGCACTCGTGTTCTCGCCAGGTTGCCCAGCTGTATGCATCGCGATTCGTAGTCTGGGGCCATACTTCAACCTTGCATTAGGTGCCACACGACATCGCTGTATCGACGTCCTAGGCCCACCCTTTCAGGCTTAGGAGACACTTGCACCCCCTCTGGCAACGTAAGGCCCGGTGTGGGTGGAAGGCAACTCTCCAGCTCCTCTCCCACATAGAAGGGTAAAATAGTCATTTGGCCAGAATGACAGGAGAATCTCAAAGCCCTTGGTTTGACATACTGCAATGCCTTCGCATCGCTAGCCCAGCTTGGATATGTCGCGTCCATATCACAACCGCATCACTCCCGCATCTTACCCCCCATGTGACCGTGTCGCGTCCTTGCAGAGTGACCATATCGCCAGGCCATCTTGGCCACATGTCGCGTGCCATCTTGGAACCATATGTCTTGCCGTCCCGGCACCAAGATATCTCATACCTATCTTGGCACCACATCGCGTGCCCAAGGCACCATGCTGCAAGCTCGAGTGTTGACCCCATCATAAAGTGCTGAGCTAAGAGAGAAGAAAAAAAAAAAGGAAAACAGAAGTGATCAAACCCTAACCCTAGCCTGCTAGAGCTCTCAGCCGACAGAGGATGAAGGAAAGATGAAAATAATAAACTCTAAGTACAGCTTATATACTCTCTAAAAATGGCCTTGGCTCTTATGAGGTTAACCCTAATTTTTTTCAGCAGACGTGGCATTGTTATAACCCTTGAATTACCTCAAGACATGTGCCTCAAAATCTGTGCCTCAGGAAGTGTGCCCTAGCCTTGGGAAATTCCTAAAAGGTCTTTGAATAAAATTGAGAAGTTGAGAGCTTGTGCTTCGTGGGGCTGGGATTTGCTTTTAGCTCATTCGTGCAGTTGCTTTGCCTTCGCAGAGTTGGCTTTGGCTGATGGGAAGGACTCATTCGCGCAGTAGAACTTTTAGTGAATCACGCAGTTGCTTTGCATTATAGTGCTGTCATAGAGATAATCTGGAGCGCCAGGATTTCTCGTGCAGTAGAGCTTCAGAAGCTCTTTCTCGCTAAGTACTCACACAGGTGAGCTCCTACGCTCGCTTAGTAACTTGTAAGGCTCAAAGGTGCGTGAGATCTGTGCGAGAAGAATTTTGGGCATCTCTCGCATTTGGGCCACATGAAAACTCTGTGAGGTGACTTTTGGTTCCTTGTGCAAATGAGCTCGCAGTGTTCTGCGCGCAGCTGCTTTGGGGCTCGATCTTCGTGAGAACTTCACGAGGGCAGATTCTGAGAGTTTTAAGCCACGAGATCTTCACGATGGCTTTATAACTCGCCTCTTGATTGCATACCTTATCTCCGCAAGGGCCTCTTCCACTACATCTTTAGCTTCGCGAGGAAGCTCCTCAACTCTGTAAAGTCCATCTTTTGCTGCTCTAGTGCATTGCACTTGTTGCTGTCACAGTGTCCTCCCTTCTCAGCTAATCTTCATTCATCTGCTAGATTGGTCAATAATGATCAATAACAGTGAGTCACCAAGGTGAGCACTACTAAGGTATTCCATCAGGATTTGGCTCAGCTGTCATCTTTGTTATATTCTCCCTCTCTTTTAGGCCAAAAAGTAAGGATTTTGCATTAAGCTGCACATTTTATTACCAACGGCAAAACATGCTTAACACATATTTATTAGTAGGCTTCAAGGTCCATCAAAGGCTAGGTTAAGAGGTAAAAAGTGATACTTTTCAGTGAATAACACACCCCCAAACCTAATCTTTGCTAGTCCCTGAGCAAAGGAAAAATTAAAACAACTATTCTAAGAAATTGAAAAGCCACTTTCGTAGGGAGCACGGATACATTTAGCATATGTACCAAGCCTTTTAAACCCCTAGGTGATCCCTCGTGGAGGAGTGAAGTCTCCTGAGGGTTTTCAATGTAGATACCCACAAACTTCTCAATGAAATAGTTAACAAAGGTACAATATTATCAAGTCAGCTGTCAAGAAATAGAGTTGGTTCACCATTGATTCAAATAAAAATGTGAGGAATTTGGATATGAAAAGCACAGACATTTAATCATCACAAACTCTACCTAAGTGCACAACATTTTCAATTAGCTCACAACAAGGGGGACAACACATATATGTCAGCACTGAGCTCATCATTAATTCAAAAATTAGGTTGTAGGCTATGCCCAATACATTCAACATCAGATACACTGCTCACCAGGGCATATTCTCACAAGGGACCTTGAGGGTTTCATTTTCTCTCAAGCTCAAGAGCAGTTACAACCCCCAAATAGGTCTGTAAGCATGAGCATAGGCAAAGCACTTAAGTCCTGGCATCATTGGCATACCCTTATCATAGATTAGACAACTCCATGTCTCTCTATGACAGCTCATTCACTTTGGATCACAAGGTCTTTTAACTGGGTTGTAATGTGGCTTATGAAGTGGGTTATAAAGAATGTAAGGTTGAAAAGGGGTTCAAAATATTTGAGAAATCAGTAGGTGAAGGAGGTGATTCATGACTTCACCCCTTTGTAGTTCAGTACCTTTCATTTTCTTTTAAAATTTTCAGCCTTGAAGTGGCCAGTTTCTCCTCTTCATTCTGATTTTTCTAATAAACTTATCCTCTTGATTCCACTCTCGCTCCTCTTCATTATTGTTTTTCTTTCTTTTCTTGTATTTTTCTTTCTATTTTTCTTTTTGTTTTTGTGACTTGCCACCTCTTCCCTTAGCTACTACACTGCTCTACTTTAGGTATCGCTTCACTATTCACCTAATATTGGCCCTATCTTATCCATCTTCAGCTCCTTCTCCTTTACCTTCTGAATTCTTAGAGTGAGGATAGGTTTGAATAAGGTCCATAGGTTTAGGTATAAGTACTCGGGTGTATTTTGCAGAAAATTGAGAGTTAAGGCTCAACAGGTGTATGCTCAAGGGCAGTTGAAGGATTTGGCTTGTTTAAGCTCAAACTGTCCAAGAGAAGGCCTTCATCCTTTCCTAGGTTTCATGAGTGATGTCAGTTGCTTCAACTTAGAGGTGCCTAACTTCTAGTGAGGGTATTGCCTCAGCCAGTCCTTAGAGCTAGAAAAATTGCCTCAGTCACTCCTCGAAGGAAGGAAAAAAAAAATTTGTAAGCCCAACTTTCACTGGTTATAGTCTTCCATTGAACTTTTAAGTATGTTGTTACCTTTTTCTCTCTTTAATGATTCACTCAGTACTGATACAGGTAAGTTTACTTGGTATTCACTTCAAGGAAAAGTTAAAACTTAAAAGATTGTAATGCCTAAAAGTCTGCAAAAGTTTTAAATTTCTCATTTTTCTAATGATTCTTAGGTGAACATGATTTTGTTTTTGTCTTGCTCACTTGCATCTGCTGCACTTAGGTTAACTATTTAATTGGCAGAGCTTGCCACACCCCCAAACCTATGAGGAGCAGTGTCCTCACTAATTCAAAGGTGAGATGTGCAACAAGCATAAAACGTAAAATTAACAAAACAGAAACTACAAAAGAGAAAAAGAACACAGAATAACGAATGAGAAATTACGTACACGTATAAGCAAAATAGTGATAGATTTTATTATAGAAACAAAACCAAACAGATTACAAAAAGATAGAAAATTATAAACCTAAGAATAATCTAAGCAAAACTTCCTGTGAGATAAAATGGTTCTTCCTCCTGGTTCAGGGATATCCTCAACCTACAGTGGAAGAGGAACTGTAAGCCGAGAGGAGGGGGAAGACGAGGATCATGGAGATGGGTGTTGAGCAAGTGGTGGGGGGTTTTCAGAAGATGGTGGGGGAGATGTAGGTGGTTCGGTTTGTTGCTTCTTCTTCGCTTTCTTCTCCTTTTTCTTTTCCTCCTTGGCCAGGATCCTCTGGACTTCTTCATACTCATCCCAAAGAAATTGTAATGGGTCAGGCTCCTTAGGCAGTGAGGGGTTCAACCACATAAGATAGAATTTGTTTGGGAACTTGGTGGGTTTGTCATCCACCATGGTTGTGAGTAAAGAGGGACTACTAAGGTTAGAGTAGAAAGGATGGGAAGAGGGCGAAATATCCCTGTATTTAAGGTACTTGGATGGTGGAATATGGATGGCCATATTAACTTTTTATCTCTTTCCAAGCATGACAATAAATTGTGATTGTTTTGGGAATGATAAATCGCACATTTGATTATGGGGAAAGAGAGTTCACACTAAATGATGGTCTGATTTTAGCCTTGGTAATTAAGGTAATCCCGCGTTTCGCACAGCTTCATACTGGTATTCACGGACCAATATTCTCACGTAGTACAACTATACATTTATGAGAAGGAAAAGCGCGCAAAAGAATCGTAGCTCCGCAAGTACAGAATCAAAATTGTGTGGCTCGCGGAGGTACTTCGCGGAGTATACATTGGGATTGAGCACGCGAAGTAGTTGTATATTTCTCGCGCAGCTTAGCTGGTGATCTCCACGAAGAATAATCTCTTGGAGTTTCAACGTGTCACGCACTAGAATATGTGGAAAACTGCTTTGCGCGCCCTCATGGCTCTGCGAGTAAGCTCTGACATGGCCGCAATTATGAAAATGAGGCCATTTAACCCTGCGATCGAGGTCAACACTCGACCTCTTTGCACCATTTGTGCTTAGGCCTGTTCTTGCACAATGTCATGCACCCACTCAGTTTCCATCAGCATCTATCCGTCACATGTATTCCTTTTTCAAATGAGAATAGCCTCCCTAATACACATGCATAGTAAAAATTCCAAATGATAAAACACTTTAATGCAAACAGAGTCTAAATAGCTACAGTGCTAGTACTTTGCTCAATATTCATCTCCTTTGTTACTAACAGAAATGAATAATATTAAGAATAAAACCTATACAACATTTGAAAATAAACAAGTACACAGAACAAAATAGAACAAACATACAAAACAGATATGACACATATAATACAAGGCTGTGGATCACTGATCAGTGAGAGGTTTATGTAGGTGAATGGGCTGAGGAAGCTCCACTAGTTATTTTACACAAATCTTGAGCCTCGGCCCATTTATTTTCATAATCTACCCTGACTTTGGGTCCATCCCATCTGGATTTTAGCTTCCCTGAAAAGAATTTAAGTTTGGAGTTAAAAAGCCAAACCTTGATGCCAGCAATGAAGTCCTTCCTTAACAACTTCTTGTCAAAAAATACTTTTGATCTCTCCTTGTACATTCTGGCATTGGCATAGGCTTCTAGCCTTATCTCATCAAGTTCTGTCATTTGCAACTTCCTGTGAGAACCAACAGAACTTAGATCTATATTCATTGCTTTGATAGCCCAATAGGCTCGATGCTCTAACTCCACAGGTAGGTAGCAGGCCTTACCATACACCAGCCTAAATGGGGACATGCCAATAGGAGTCATATAGGCAGTCCTATAAGCCCACAAAGCATCATTCAACTTTGGTGCCCAATCCTTCCTATCAGGCCTCACAGTTTTCTCCATAATATGGTTAATCTCCCTATTAAAATTTCAACTTGCCCACTGGTCTGTGGGTGATAGGGAGTTGCAATTTTGTGTGTAACAAAATACTTTTTGAGCAGGTTCTCGAAAGGTTTATTACAGAAGTGGCGCCCCCCATCACTGATAATAGCTCTGAGAATACCAAATCGTGAGAAGATATTATCCTTCAAGAATTTAAGGACAACTGTGTGGTCATTAGTCTTTATGGCAATGGCTTCTACTCATTTGGACACATAGTCTACTACCATAAGTATGAAATTAAATCCCATAGATGAAGGAAAGGGATCTATAAAATCAATGCCCCAGATGTCAAAAAGTTTTACAACTAAGATGGGCTGCAATGACATGGAGTCTCTTCAAAATGCCTCCCACCCTTTAACATCTCTCACAGGCCTTGCAATGCAATTTTGCATCTCTGAATAAAGAAGCCCAATACAAACCACATTGGAGTACTTTTATTGTAGTCTTTCTGCCACTAAAATAACCTCCACAGGCTTGCTCATGGCACATTGAAAGAATGTCGTGGAAATCATTGTCAGGCACACATCTCCTAATAACTTGGTCTGCACAATGCTTGTAAAGGTATGGATTCTCCCACAGAAATTGTCTAACCTGAGAGAAGAACAGGTCTTTGTCCACTTTAGACCAATGTGAAGGGATCCTACCAGCAACAAGAAAATTGACAATGTGTGTAAACCAGGGCACACAAGACTGCACAGCAAAAAGCTGCTCATCGGGGAACAACTCATTAACTGGTGTTGCTGCACATTCTTCCAAGATAATCATAGAGAGGTGGTTAACCACCACATTCTCAACTCCCTTCTTATCTTTGATCTCAAGATTAAACTCCTGCAAGAGGAGAATCCATCTGATCAACTTAGGCTTTGCATTCTTCTTAGCCAATAGGTATTTTAGGGCTGAGTGATCTATAAAAACTATAATTTTAGACCCCAACAAGTAGGGTCTAAATTTTTGTCCATAGCAAACATGACTGCAAGTAGCTCCTTCTCAGTTGTAGTGTAGTTCAGCTAAGCTTCAGCTATTGTTTTGCTGGCATAATAGATCACTACAGGTAGCTTGTCTTTCCTCTGTCCTAAGGGGAGTGAGTAATCTGGGGCCAAGTCTGATGCATCACACATCAGCTCAAAGGGGAGTGAGTAATCTGGAGCCTGGATTACAGGGGCAGTAGTGAGGTACTTCTTCAAAGTCTCAAAGGCCTTAAGGCATTTAGTAGAAAATATGAACGACACATCCTGGCAAAGCAGGTGGCACAATGGTTTGACAATCTTACTAAAGTCCTTGATGAACCTCCTATAAAATCCAGCATGTCTAAGAAATGATCTAATTTGCTTGACAGTCCTGGGTGGGGGCAGATGTGAAATCAAGTCTACTTTAGCCTTGTTCACCTCAATTCCTTTGTGGGAGACCACATGGCCTAGTACAATACCTTGGGTCACCATGAAGTGACTCTTTTCCCAGCTTAAGACCAAGTGGGTCTCCTCACATCTTTGTAAAACATTTTCAATGTGGACTAGACATTGGCTAAAGCTATCCCTAAACACAGAGAAATCATCCATGAAGAATTTCAAAAATTTGTCAATCATATCAGAAAAAATTGCATGCATGCACCTCTGAAAAGTGGTTGGGGCATTGTATAGTCCAAAAGGCATCCTTTTGTAAGAAAAGGTGCCAAAGGGACATGTGAAAGTAGTTTTCTCTTGGTCTTGAGGATCCACAGGGATTTGATTATACCCTAAGTATCCGTCAAGAAAATAATAGTATGTCTTCCCAGCCAACTTATCTAGGATTTGGTCAATAAAAGGGAGGGGAAAGTGGTCTTTTCTGGTTTTGGAATTGAGCTTTCTATAATCAATGCACACTCTCCAGCCAGTGATCTCTCTAGCGGGCATCAACTCCCCAAAATCAAAAGTAACAACTGTGATGCCTAAGTTTTTAGGTACCACCTGGATAGGTGACACCCATTCGGATTCTGAAATGGGGTAAATCACCCTTGCATCCAACAATTTTACTATCTCTTTAAGGACTACCTCTTGCATGTGGGGATTTAATTTCCTCTGCATCTCCCTTAAGGGTTTTACACCCTCGTTCAGGTGAATCCTGTGCATGAAAACTAAGGCATCAATGCCTCTAAGGTCAGCTATTGTCCACCCAATTACTTTTTTCTCCTCCTGCTCACTAGTGAGAGAGGAAGAGATAATCACGGGAAGCTTATTATCTTGCCCCAATAAGGCATATTTTAATGTGGCCGGGAGCTGCTTCAGCTCTAGCTCAGGGGGACATTCAATGGAAGGCAACAAAGGTGCCTTAGTAGCTTGAGGAAGGGGCAGCAACATGTGCTGCACTAGGTCAACAGAAGACTCAGTATTGGAGTCGTCTTCTGTCATGGGAATTGGGGCCTCCTTCTCAAATAGACTCCAAACACTTTCCATGCATTCAATCAGGTTATATCCTAATCCAGCAGATTGGAAAATTCTTCTTATATCAAGCCATCTAGTACATCTACTATACAGTAGTCCTCAATGTCAATATGAGACACTGTAACAGCATGGTACACATTTAAATGGGCCTTCATGTTCCCAAAAGTAACCTCCATTACCCATGACCTGCATTGTATGCAAGCATTTATAGTAGCCAAGAATGGTCTACCAAGGATAACAGGAATTGGGGTTTTGCTTTTGTAACGGTTCATGTCCAAAACAAAAAAATCGGCTTGATAATAAAATTTATCCACCCCTACCAAAACATCCTCTACCACACCCATAGGCCTCCTCTCAGACCTGTCAGCCAGTTGGAGCACAACTGATGTAGGTTTGAGCTCCCTCAAACCTAATTCCTCATATACAGAATAAGGAAGTAAGTTCACACTGGCCCCTAAATCCAAGAGGGCTTTTCCAATGGTGTGGTTTTCGATTATGTAGGGGATAGTAGGTATCCCTGGGTCTTGTAATTTTTTAGGTGTGGCGATAGACAGAACTGGCTCAACATGCTCAACAGCAAAAACTCTGTTAGACAATTGCACCCTAGCTTTTCTCTTTTGAGTGCAGAGGTCCTTTAAAAATTTAGTATAGGCAGGGACTTGCTTTATGGCATCAAGTAGGGGTAAGTTGATCTGAACCTGCTTGAAAGTCTCCAGCATTTCCTCCATCTGCGCATTCCCTTTATCAAGAGGGGGTGGGCGAGCAAGAGCTTGAGAAAATGGCAGCTGTGGCACTGCTGCGTGCCTACTGCCATTATGGTCATATATTTTTTTTCTTTTATCCTTATTTATTTCTTTATATTGGGGCTCAACATCAGCCCTATTATTTTGCCCTAGCTGATCCACAGTAGGGGACACAAGCCTCGGCTCCTTGAATCTAATTATTCGTTCTTTTTCAGTTTCATTTTCTGTGACCTCCTCTTGTTCACTGCCCCCTAAATTGTCAACCACCCTGCCACTCCTAAGGGTAGTCATGGCATCGGCATCCTCACTGGTGAAGGGTGCTTCTCTAAGCCAGAGCTGCCCTTTTGAATTGGCTAAGGGCTGATTGAGTAATTTTTCTTCTTCTCTCAATGTTCAGAGCATTACCGATCTGACCAGCTGGTCCTCAATCTTTTTAATGCTCTGTCCATGAGAATTAACAGTCTGAACCAGGCTCCCCAGATTTTGTATTAAAGCCATCATCTTCTCTTCAAATGAAGAGGATCTGTGCTGTTGTGGGGACATAGCTAACTGTTTAGACTGTGGGGCAGGTAACAGGAAATTTTGCCTTGGTGGGTAACCTTGATCATACTGGTGCTGGGGTTTATAAGGAGCTATCATTTGCTGTTGTTAGGATTGAGGATATGAGTCTTGTCTCCACCTCAGATTTGGGTGATTCCTCCAAGAATACCTAGCAGGCTGCTACCCAAAGGTATGCGTAACATTGGCTTGCTTCATAACAAAATTTGGGAATTGATTGATAGATAGACAATCATGAATAGAATGTGTGAGAGATTGGCATATCAGACATGCCTCCTCCACCTGTGCAACCATCCGAGGCTGCATCACATTTATCAATTTGTCAAACTTCAAGCTTAGGTTGTTCACCTTTCTCTCTAAATCACCTTACACCTTTACTTCATATATTCCACTTCTAGGGGTGACCTCTTTCACCATTTTAGCTGGAATCTGGCTGTCATTGCGTGATAGAGATTTCTACTACATGAAATTTTCTCCTATTATATCAAACAGCTCCCAAGCTTCCTCAACTGTCTTGTGGAGGTAGCTACCACCACAGGAAGTATCCATCATATCCCTGCTCTTGGCATTAATTTCTTAATAAAACACTTGGACAAGCTGCCACATTGGGATTTGGTAGTGGAGACATTATTTTAACATCTCCTGGAATCTTTCTCAAGCTTCATTAAAGTTCTCAATTAAGGACTGAGTGAATGACATAATTTTTGTCCTCATCTGGCTTGTTTTGTTCATAGGAAATTTTTTTGCCAAGAACTTGGTTTGAAGGTCAATCCATGACTGTATGCTGTTGGTAGGGAGCTTTGATAGCCATGTGCTAGCTTTGTCCTTTAGTGAAAAAAGAAAAAGCCTCAATTTAGTGGCCTCAAGCCCCAAGCCAGTAATATTGAAGGTAGTGCAAAGTGCTAAAAATTGGTCAATATGTTTGTAGGGATCTTCTTTACTCAGCCCATGAAATGAAGGCAACATACTGATGGTGGATGATTTAATTTCATAGTTCCCCTCAACAGAAGTTCCCCTCAACAGAGGAAAACTGAATGCAGAAGGGAGAGGTGTACTCCCCAAGTGCATTGTATTCTTTTAATATCCTTTGCCTCTCAGCCATGGTGTCTGCTTCAGTCTCAACAACAGGGCTCAATGTGGTGTGTCTAGCTAGGTCTAAGGGTCCTTTCCACCTCCGAATTTGGAGGTTTCAAGTCAGGGTTTAAGGACTTTCTACCAAGCATACGACTAATAGTAATGAAAATGCTTACAGTGCTTTACAAAAAGGCATACTTCTCACTAGTGCTTTGCTAAGGCATACTGCTCATTAGTGCCCGCAAAAAGGACCATGCAACAGGTTGAATAAGGCCTTTAACTTAGCTAGTCATTACTACAAATAGCATGCAATGACTCAATCTCAAGTTGTAATTATTATGAGAGATCAGATATAATATTTGATATTGATTAGATAGAACAAAGGAGAGCCAGCTACTGTACAAACCTCCTCACAAGGCTCTAGAAGCTCATGTCCAGGGGAGAAGAATCCTTCTCAGACATGTAGATAGACACAACCTTAGGGCTATACTCTGTCTACTTGAATGGCCATAGGGTATTCCATTGGTCTGTCCATCCCACAGAGGCTTAGTAGCAACATCTGATGCTGCCACAGATGTGGAAAACCTTATCTCCACCTCCTCAATTCCAACCCAAACTGACCCTGAGGTAATAGACCTCCCTAAGCCAGACCTTGAAGTCCATCACCCTTTACCCTCTTCATCCACCCCTTCATAAAATGGAGCTGGATTCCAAAGTTCAGATGCTAAGAATATCAATGGGCTAGAAACAAATGTTGAGGCTATTTGAAGCTCAACAATATACTGCAACAATTGAGAAAATGAGAGTAGATGGACTCGAGAAATGATTAGCTTCCTCCAAAGAGATAACAAAGGTCATTTGGGAACTGTATGAGAGTAGAGTTGCACTTGCTGAAAAGAAGGCAGAAATATTTGAAAGGAGAATTGCTGAAATGACTGTCGGAGAGCCTGCACAAGCAGTTGAGACTACCCCTCCTATCACTACCCCTCCAGGATCAAGCTGATGCACCTGACAATTATGATGATTAGATTTGCACATGTAGTTAGTTAGGATGTTTTTGTATAATCTTTTTGTAGTTATTTTCCCTTGCATTGTATAATTTCCTGTATTATAAATGAAAATCCTCTTTGCCTGATTTTGTTTGTTTTCATTTATGTATGTTTGTTTTATTTTATCTGTTTCTGTGTGTTTTGTTTGCTATTGTACTTGCTTTATTTTGTGTTTTATTATTCCAAAATACCCTGCTATACTTGCACTTTATCTTTGAATCAGTGAGGACACTGGTCATAGGTTTGGAGGTGTGGCAAGGTTTGCCAATAATATAGTTAACCTAAGTGCAGCAGAACCAAGGAAGTAAGATAGGAATAGACCTAAGTTCACCTAAAAAACTTTGAAAATGTGGTGGGGATAAGGACTGTCTTAGGTGAGTGTCTTAGGCAATTCTTTTTGCTCTAAGGATTGGCTGAGTCGATGTCCTCACTAGAAGTTAGGCATCTCCAAGTTGAAACAGCTGACAGTATCCATGACATTTAGGAAAGGATCAAGGCCTTCTCTTGGACAGTTTGAGCTTTAAAATATCAAACCCAGTAAACTGACCTTGTACATACACCTTTTGAGCCTTAATTTCTAATTTTCTTCAAAATACACCTGAGTACTTACACCTAAACCTGTGGAACTGATTCAAACCTTCCCCTACTTTGAGAATTCAGAAGGTAAAGGAGGAGTTATAGATGGACAAGCTAAGGTCAATATTTGGTGAATGGAGGAGAAACACAAAAGAAAGATAACAGTGTAACAGCTGGGAAGGAGATGGTCGCATTTTAGAAAAATAAAAACAAAAAAAAAAAAAAAAAAAAAGGAAAATGCATCCAAAGGAAAAATAGAAAAAAAATAATGAAAGGAAGAGAGAGGAGTCAAGAGGAAATTTTATTAGAAAAAGTAATAATAAGAGGAGTTGATCACTTCAAGTCTGAAAAATGTCAAAGAAGATGAAATGGGCTGAACTAAAGAAGGTGAAGTCATGAATCACCTCCTTCACTTGCTAATTTATCAATTTTGCATCTTTTTCATCCTTCCATTCTTTATAACCTACACTCATAAGCCACATTACAATCCAGTCATAAGACCTAGTGATCCTAAGTTGAATGAGCTGTTATGTGGAGATGAGGAGTTATCCAATAATCTATGGTGAGAATAGCCAATGATGCCAGAATTTAGGAGCTTTGACTATGCTCATGCTTGTAGACCCATTTGGAGATTGTAATGGCTCTTGAGCTTGTGAGAAAAAACCCTCAGTTTTTTGTGAGAGACTGTCCTTATAAGCATTGGGTCTAATATTGAATGTATTGGGCATTGCCTAAACCTAATTTTTGAATTAATAGTGAGCTCAGTACTGACATAAACTTGTTGTTTCTCTTGTTGTAAGCTGATTGGAAATAGTATGCATACATGTAAGAGTGTTAATGAGTTAATGGTCAGTGCATATCATTTGTTCAATTTCCTCACATTTTGAAAAAAATCAAAGGTGAACAAGTTCCATGTTAGCCATGCGCGTTGTCTCGTGAAGCTAATCTGCACAAAGAATAATAACAAACTCGTAAAGTTCTCACATGGTTCAAGAGGAGAGTGAGCTCCAGAAGTTCTCACGCGCTTAAAAGTTCAAGCTTCTACCGAGCGAGTTGTGTTAATCCTTTGACAAACAACCAAGCAAGAGAGAAGATCTTCCATGCAACAACCTCGCGAGAGAAGATACCTGAGGCTCCACTGTGCTAGCCAGACAGATTGCAAATCCATCCTCGCGACACCCTCGTGAGAGAAACTTCTGAAGCTCTGCCGCGGGAGCAAGCCAAGCACTACAAATTCTTCTGCACAAGTGCATTCAATGCCAGAGTAGTTGCACGACCTTAAAAAGGCATACTACGCGAGCAAGACATATCAAGGAAAATTCATCCTCGCAAGTGCATTTCAGGCCAAACCAACTGTGTGACAAGCTAAAGTCTTCTGCACGAGTAAGAAGCTTCCCAAGCCAAATGCTACCTCGTGAGCACTCTGCCAACCGCACGAATGGATTAATGCACCAAGGCCATCCCCGCGAAGCTCGGGCTCTCTACTTCTCAGTTTCTACCCAGGGACCTTTTAGGGATTTCCCCAGGTCTAGCACACAAATCTCGAGGCTCAAATCTCGAACACACATCCCAAGACATCCAAGGGTTGTAACAGTGCCACATCTGCTCTAAAAATTTATGGTTAATCTTTTATTGGCTAAGGCATTAGGATTGAGTATTTAAGCTGTCAATGTAACTTAGAATTTATCATCCCTCCTTCAACCTCAATCGACTTTAAACTCGAGCAGGCTAGGGTTAGGGTTTGATCACTTCTTTTTCCCATTTTTCTTCTCTCCTAGCCTAGCACTTGCTAGCTATATCTTCTATAAGCAATTAGGTCTAGTTTTAATTAGTTTTGTAATGAGTCTGTAGCCTTTGAGATTTTTTGTGAAGAGCTGTTATGCACAAGGCTGCTGCCTTGAGAAATCTCATTGTAAGTATTGTATTGAGCAATAAAATTTGTACTTTAATGGTTCATTTAATTTGTTATTTTTCTATTTACCTATAATTTTGTTCAGGCTAAGCATGTATTTAGGATTTGAGCTGATTTGAAAGGCCCATGGAAGCTTGAGCTTGTAGCCCTGGGACCATGGTGGTAGCAGTAATTTACATGTTTCTTCTTTGACCTTTGTGGTGTGGATAACCTCTGTGGATAGCCTGTGACCATTTAAGTGGATAGACTATAGCCCTAGGGTGATTTCAAGCTACAGATCTGAGAAGGATTCTTCTCCTCTGCACTTGATCTTGTAGCCTTGTGAGAGGTTATTGCAGGAATAGGCTCCCATCTATTTTACTTGACTAATATCATATGTTAGGTCTGATTTCTCTGTAGTGATTGCAGGCTTGTGAGCTGAGTCATTGCAAGCCATTTATAGCAATGGCCAGCTAGCTACATTTAAAGTCCCCAAATAGCTTTTGAACTACTGTGGTCTCCATTGGTTTTTCAAGAACTATTTGCTCCCATGGATGCCTGAGCTTATAGTCTAGCATACATGATGTATGTAATGATTTTCATGTTCTAATTTGAGCCATTGAGTGGAGGACATCTATTGGATAGTCTGTGACCATTTAAGTAAACAGGTTATAGCCTTAAGATCAGTCTACTCCATTAGATCAGATTGGTTTTTTGATTTAGTCTATATGGTTTGATCCTCTCTAATGGATAGTCTGTGAGCATTGAAGTGGACAGGTTATAGCCTTAAGAGATCAAGTCAAACCATAAGAGTTGAGTTGGATACTTCTTCCTTGCAGATGTATTTATTGTAGAGACAACCCTAAATCAGAGTTACATAACTGAATTAACTTTAGCTTAATTGCCTACTTCCTATTATTTTTATCTTTATTTTAACATACACTATCACCACCTTCTTCATAACCCTCTCTTTAGGATAGGACTGTACTTTATTCCTCTTCTTTTAATACTAATTTAGTATAGTTGTGACACCCAACTCCCTTTCTTTAGGATTGTCAGATCTGTAGCCAGATCTAGAGGCCTACTATTATAGCCTATTTTGGGTTCTAGATCAATTTCTTTGTGGGACAAACTCTTACTTAAAATTACCTATAACAGCTCTATATCTTACAAGCTGTGTATTTCAAATTTACTATTTTAACCAATTTTTATTCCTTCACTTTTTTATATTTCTTCCACTGCTTTCTCACTAATAAAAAGACAACAATTCGAGAAAACCAACACCTAGCTTCCATAGAAACTAGTTTGGAAACTCATTTCGGGCCATAACTTTTGTTGTCAAACTATCTGGAACCCCAATTTTTGTCCTTCGCCATTATTACTTGTGAAAAGCCAAAATAGCCTCAGAATTACACTGGCACATGTATTAGTTGCGCCAGAATAAAATCAAGCAATTTTTGGTCTGACGCATCTAATAGTTGCACCAACTCTGTTTAGGCAGCAACAGTCCGAATCTGAGGCCTGTTTCACACCCCGGACTCCCCGATTAGTGTCTTTAGTGCTTCTGATTAGGCCCCGTAATCTCTGACACCCAATACGCCCTCGTCGATCAAGAGAAGGTAACTTCTTTTTTACTCATTTTGAGTGATCGGGTTATTTGCATCGGTTTATGTGCCTTCAATAGATCAAGGGGTTTCCCTTTGATTCTTTCGAATCGCTGCAGAACCTTTGCCGCGGGACCTATTTAGGGAACGAGAGCCACCCGAGACGATAATTCAAAAGGCTCTGGAATCCTCATTTCTTTTCACTTATAAAAATTCAAAAAATTGAAATTAAAAACTAAAAAAAAGAATCTTGATTGGCGCCGACACAATGGCATCATCGTACCCTCCGTCATCCCATAGGGGAAGGAGGAAGCTTTATGAGCCCCATCCGAGGCATCCATACCCAACCCAATACCGAGCTATATCATGGGCTGTGGACCCGGCCTACGCCGATCCCTACTCATCCCCGCCACATTCTCCAACCCACTCCCATATCGAAGTACTTCCACCACCCTTACCCAATCAACCCTCACCATAACTGGCCCGTTTGGTGCCCCTATTTTTCCTTCCACCACATCCCAAAATATCCAAAATCTAACTCCCCATTTCCTGTCATTTTCCCAAGCCATGCCTTCATCCATGGCCATCTCCAACCCATCTCACCTTCCTTCCACACCCGTTCAAAACCCGGCCTCATCCCCCACTTTAACCAACATATCCTATTTTTCATCTGCCCAACGCATACCCAATCCCCCCACATTCATCCATGCCGCATCCAATCCCCCATACATCCCGCCATTTACCTAAGTCATGCCCATTTGTTTCGGAATCATGACCAATTTTCCTCTCTCATCCTCCACCTCTATGTCCCATATATCTTCCCCATACATGCCTAATCCATCCACCAATGCCCCACCTCATTCTTCCAACGCACCTCATCCCACCGCTTACCCGAGTCATGCCCGATCTTACCGGAGTCATGCCTGATTTTACCGGGGTCATGCCCAATTTTTCCTCTTCATCCACCCATCCATGCCCCTCCAACCCTTAAATACCGCATGTCCATCCGATCTCCCTTCCATGACCATGATGGAGATTTTACAAAGTTAAAATAGATGGAAGGCCTCCCAACACATCTCCTCTCATCCATACCACACATCCATGGATCCATCCAAGACCCTATTAAGCCTCCATGCCTCATTCCCCCATGACCCCCATCATCCACACCATCCAAACCCCCATTACCCACATACCCCAAGGCCCAATGGCCCAAAATCCCCTCATCCAAACCCACCAAGGGCCCATGGCCTAGACCCATCAAGGGCCCATGGCCCAGACCCATCAAGGGCCCATGACCTAGACCCCATCAAGGGCCCATGGCCCAGACCCACCAAGGCCCACTGAGCAACACCTATCATGACCAAGGCTTTATGGCCCAAACTTCCCAAGGGCCCATGGGTCAGACCTTAAAGCCCAACTCTCCCAAGGCTTTATGGCCCAAACTTTCTAAGGGCCCATGGGTCAGACCTTTATAGCCCAACTCTCCCAAGGCTTCATGGCCCAAGCCCAACAAGACCCTAACCTTGGAGCCTCACACCCATACCCTTCAAAATTTCTCCAAAATTTTATCCATTCACAACCCTCATACCTAGCTCAAACCCGTGCCTTACATCAATCCCAATTCACCCATATCCCAATATCCTAAAGTCAATTTCAAACCTTTCCCCATACCCAATGGCCTCACTAGACCCCACCACAAAATCCGACTTTCACTCATCCCATCACCCAACAAACCTCCCTCACCTCCAATGGACTCATCTAATCCCCATCCAATCTATGTAGCACCAATAAGATAATCTTGCCCTCACTGCACCTTATATAGACTAGCAGTATGAAGAAGACGAGATGAAGAATAGTGGAACTTATGTCAGGGCATTGACCAGCCTTAACCCTCCTCCTATAATCTCCCACCCCCTAGTAGCCCAAAGTGAAGTCCAAACCAATTACTGAGAAAGTTGCCCTCATATCCAAGGAATCAGAGCATTTGAAAGAGCAGTTAGATTAAATCCATAAGTAGTTATTAAAGATGAGTAGTGCTGAAATTCACGCCATAGACTTCTCAGATTTATGATTGTTTGCTGAGGTCCCCTTGCCTCCAAAATTTAAAATGTCTGCTTTTGACAAATATAACAGCACCGACAATCCCATAGCACACCTCAAGTTTTATTATGGAGACATGTGACAGTATAGAGGGGACGAAAGACTATTAATAAAGATCTTTCAGAAAAGTTTGACTAGTCCAGCCTTGAGAAGGTTTATATCTTTGGAACCATCTATGATAAAGACATGGAAGGACTTGACGCGCTTGTTTCAGGAATAATATGTCTACAATATAGATATTGAACCGCATAAGTCAAACTTGACCTGTTTAAAGCAGAACCCGAATGAGACTATTAGAGATTATTTGGGGCGTTGGAGAGCATTGACAGCTCAGGTTAGAAACAAGATATCTAATGATGAACAAATAGAAATGATTTCTAAAAATACTTTGTCATTGATCTCAGACTTTTAGTGTACCATCAGCAGTCCAACTTTACTGATCTAGTAAGGAACGTCATTCACTATGAAGATGCTATTAGAGGAGGTCGCCTGAGCAAGAATGTACCGAGTGGTGTCAGCGTGGTTAGAAGGTTTTCAAAACAGAGGAAAGAGAAGAGAAAAGAAGCTGATGTCCAGAACATTGCCAACACCAGGCCTAATAATAATATAATTTCATTCCAATTTCAAGCAGCCCAGCTAGCACCAATCAGAACTGAGCAGATGTAGAGAGCAGGGAATAGATAAGGAATGCAGATGACTCCGGAGCAGAGGAGAACCCGCTACGACTTACCTTCGCTAATAGAAAAGGGACTAGTTATCGCGCTCCAATCATGACCTCATCCGATATATCCCGAAAAATTATGACCCTAACACTCACTATAATTTTTATCAGGGTCCGGGTCACCCAACTGATTGTTGTTTCCCATTGAAGCACGTGATACAAGACTTGATCAATACTTGGAAAATTATTCCACCTGCACTCTTTCAAGTAAACCAACACGTGAATATTCATCAGGTGCCATTAGTCCCACACCCTATCGGAGGAGCATGTCTCAGACCCATCATCGGGGTGATAGAGGAGTATGAGGAAAAGTTTGAATTTAATGAGTCGGATTACATTAGTGACCGAGAGAGTAATGTGGCACCATTGCAAACAGGTTATGAAGAAAGGAGTATTGGGGTGATGGAAACCCCTGAATTTGTTAGATTACTTCCCCAATTCAACACTGCGAGTTGCACCCTTAGATATTAGGGCTTATTCTCCATCACCCACGCCAGTCAATTATGCATACATCAATGCATATCAACCATATTCTGCCACCCCCATCAATTACCCAATAGCCCATCATACCCCTAATCCCCGACCAGCACCTGCCAGCTACCAATGGCCCATTCCTACCCCTTTACCCCCGGTGTAACCACCCACAAGCTTCACTACCCTCATCTGGCCCAATTTTGCCACCCAACCATCTATCACCGAAGTGGACCAAGTGTTACCCACCCCTCAAGAGCCATCAGTACAAGCACATCCAATATTGGCACTATACCATTTCAGATTTTGGGGCCAACCTACAATCCTCATCAGGTCCTGCTGAGTTACGAGCAAACGGATGTCAATGCCGACAGCAGTAGAGAAGGGGCAGTAGACTTTGTTACTCAATCTGGGAAGATTTTAAAGTAGCCAGAAGTACCAGCAGCAACACAAGCCCAACCAGAGGGAAAGAAAGATAGTGCTATTAATCCTTTTTTAAAAATGAGTCAAGAACATATACTGGAGACTCAATTGAGAAGGATGCCAAGTCACATCACTGTATGAGATCTGTTAATGACGTCCCCACTCTATTTTCAAGCGTTAATGGGGTCGTTAAAGAATACACATGTATCACTTCAGGTTAGCCCAGATGAAGTTGGACAAATAATTGGTCAAGTGATGGCTCCAAATGTCATTTCATTTTCAGATGCCGATTTATCGGATGAGGGGAGTAGTCACTCAAAATCTCTTAATATAACTGTTGAGTCTGAATATATGATAATCACTTTGGTTTTAATCGATAATGGGTTTGCGTTAAATACATGCCCACTGAGAACCACCACTAAGATTGGGGTAGATCCATGCAGCTAAGACCCACCAAAACCAATGCTCGAGGTTTTGACAATACGAGGAGAGATAATGGGAGAAGTTGACCTTGACCAGTTGACTGGGCCAATGACCTTCTCCATATTATTTCAAGTAATGGATATTAAATCCTCGTTTAACCTATTGTTAGGGTGCCTATAGTTGCATGAAGTCGGAGCGATACCATCGATGCTACATCAGAAGCTCAAATTTACGTCCAGGCATAAGATCATCACTATCATCGGTGAGGGGCACAGTGAGAAGGAAAAAGCCATCAACAATGTTAAAAATCCAAAGTGTTGGATGTGTCGCACACAACTGAAGATGTTGACCTCCACAACTTTGAGTAGAAAGTATCAACGATACTCCCGAAACCCATCGAGGGCATTATTTCAAAAATCGGAGGTGGAATGGTAGCGCAATGGCCATGCACCAAAAGTGGGGCTATCAAAAAGGAAGAAGACTTGGGCCCCGACTGTAAGGTAGGAGAGAGCCTGTCACAGTTAAGGGGGGCCAAAAAGAAAGATTTGAGCTAGGTTACAAAATCCCACAATGAAGAGATGCGAGAGGCTAAGGAGAAAGCCCGTGCAACGACAGCTGCAAAAGCTAGGGGGATACAGAGAGAAGAAAAACTTCGTCCCAGGCCTCACATTAGAGATTCATTCGTGAGTGCTGGGGTTATAAAGATTGGCCGAAATGGGGTAACCCAGTTAACCCCACGCAAGCCTACAACACCGTTTCACCCCACCAATCCCCACATCATCCTTCCCAGCCTGGAAATAGACTTGGTCGCATTATTCCTCTTCGAGGAACGATGCTCCGTACCTGAACAATCTCCCCCTATGGTAAATCACCACAAAACGATATTAACATTTTAAGACATAATCTCAAATGAACTTGGGATCAACATGATGGAGGCTGACTCCAAAGAGTCATATCAGTCAATACCCTCCATCCGAACAGGTAAAGGAGCGACCCCTCAGGTACGCAATTGGGCATCTTTTCCCTAAACCCTAGAAGTGGGGAGTGGCCTAACATTTGGCACCCGTTTTAAAAAAAAGTAACCTATAAAAAGTGAGATAAGCTCTTGACAGGCAATACCTTATATATACACAGACTCGCACTACTAAGGGTCAGTCTCCGAAGAAAATAAAAATTTTAAAAATATTGAACAAATACAAAATCCAAAAATATTATCATTTAAAATTCTAAATAAAATCTCATAAAAAGATACTTTAATCAAAATACCTGTTCCACAAAATCAACCCCTTTCCTGTAGAGATACAAGAAGAGGTAGGAGTTACGAGTCTAGATGAGGATATCCCGTTGGAGGAGCTCCCCAATGAGCTCCTTGACCGATTTGCCAACTTTGAGAATGGCCCTACCCTCGTTGAAGAAACAAAGGATGTCAATCTAGGGACTGAGGAGATCCCCAAATTACCAAGATCGGAATGTCATTGTCTCCCGAAGAAAGAAAGTATATGATCAATTTCTTTCGATCATACCAAGATGTTTTTGCCTGATCGTATGAGGACATGCCTAGTCTAGACACCGATTTGGTCGAACATGAGTTGCCGCTCTACCCTGACATGAAGTCAGTTAAGCAAAAATTGAGACGTCTCTGACTCAAGTGGATGCTGAAAGTCAAGGAAAAGGTCATTAAGCAGTATGATGTGGGATTCCTCATGGTATTTAAGTACTCATAGTGGCTGGCCAATATTGTGCTTGTGCGGAAGAAGGATGGAAAGGCCCGCATGTGTATCGATTTTTACAATTTAAACAAGGGGAGCCCGAAGGATGACTTCCTGTTGCCTCACAGCGACATCTTAGTCGATACTCTTGGTTGCCTTCTTCTAAAGGCAAATTTTGCCTTCGATCAGCTTGGGATGTTGTCCGCACCTGCACCCCCCCCTACCTTAGACAAGTTTCGTGTGGTTTAAGGGCAGAATCCAGCGACACACTTTTGTGCTTTAGAGGGCTGCACTTGGAAAGCTTGCGATGAAAGCTTTTATGGATTGGATGCTTTTATCATATTTTATATTCTTCTTTCATCTTCTAGTCCATGGGACAAGTTTTGTAAGTTATTGCTGTCCCGTTGTACATAAGTTTTTATCTCTCATCCCTTCTTCCCGGAAGCGACATTGTACTTATTTTCTTGATTAATTGATGGGTGGGGGACCCTTTTAACCCCTTTTTTGCGGAGCGAAAAAAATAAAATATCACAACAGCCAGCTATCCCTACCCCTACCCATTTACCTACTCCACCCCCTTCTCTCCAACCCATTACCTTAGCTATAACCTCTCTTATTACTGTCCCTATTGAACATATCCCAGAAATTCCTCCTCCTACCTTTACCAATGCTACCACATATGTGGAAGACTTAATTCCCACTTCCTCAGTCCCAACCCAAACAGACCTTGCACCTGAACCAGAACCCCTACCTGAATCTGACCTTGAAATCCACCTTTACCCTCAATCTCCACCCACCCATGCCATCATCCTTCCCCTTTCCATGCCTGGCTGGACCTTCTTCAAGTGCTGAGCAGTCCATACTCTCCCTCTTCCTTTTATATACCTCCATACTTAACCCTGCTTCATACCATGCGACAGAACCCATACCTTAAAAGGGATGTTTTCGAGGAATGGCTGCCCTCAAAAAATCAATCATGATGCCCTATGAAGCAAAGATAAATCAAATGACGATGGATTACAACTTTGAGACGCTGAATATATCAAAGGGTTGGCAATGAAAATTAAATTTAACTTGAAGCTCAGAAGTAAGATGCAGCAACAGAGAAATTGAGAGCATATGGACTTGAGAAAAGGCTAGCCAGCTGCCTCCAAAGGGGTCACAAAGGCCACCAGGAAACTCTATGAAAGTAGAGTTCTGCTTGCTGAAAAAAAAGGCAGAAATCCTTGAAATGAGAGTTGCTGAACTGACTGGTACAAAACCTGCACAAGCCACTGCCCCTCTAGCCAATTCAATTACTGCTGCTGATAAGGATGAGAGAGGAAAAGGAGCCCACTTCAAGGATGATCCAGCAAATAATTGAGCTGATTAGACTTGTACATGTCATTAGTTAGGATGTTTGTGTATATTCTTTTTGTAGGTCTTTTCCCTTACATTGTACAAATTTACCGTGTTATAAATAAAATCTCTCTTTAGTATATTTTGTGTGATTTGCTTTATGTCTTTATGTTTATTTATTTGTGTGTTTTAATTGATTATTTGTACTCTGCTTGATATTGCTTCATACTATGTTTTGTTTTATTTTGTGTCTAATTTTACCCTGCTGCACATGCACTCTCTTTTTAAATCAGTGAGAACACTGCTTCTCATAGGTTTGGGGGTGTAGCAGGGTATGCCAATGGATAGTTAATGTTAATGCAGCCATGTTAAATAAAATTTGTGAAAATAAAGTGAAGTCCCACCTGGTCATATCTTTTTCTTTTTCTTTTATCTTTATTTATTTCTTTATGTTGGGGCTCAACATCAGCCCCATTATTTTGCCCTAGCTGATCCACAGTAGGGGACATAAGCCTCGGCTCCTTGACACTAATAATCTGTTCTTTTTCAGTTTCATTTTCTGTGACCTCCTCCTATTCACTACCCACTAAATTGTCAACCACCCTGCCACTCCTAAGGGTAGTTATGGCATTGGCATTCTCACGGGTGAAGGGTGTTTCTCTAAGTAAGAGCTGCCCTTTTGAATTGGCTACGGGCTGACTGAGCAAATTATCGTCTTCTCTCATGTTCAGAGCATTATCGATCTGACCAAGCTGGTCCTCAATCTTTTTGATGCTCTGTCCATGAGAATTGACAATCTGAACCAGGCTCCCCAGATTTTGCATTGAAGCCATCATCTGCTCTTCAAATGAAGAGGATCAGAGCTGTTGTGGGGGCAGAGCTAACTGGTTAGACTGTGAGGCAGGTAACAGGAAATTTTGCCTTGGTGGGTAACCTTGATTAAATTGGTGCTGGGGTCTATAAGGAGCTACCATTTGCTGCTGCTGGGATTGAGGATATGAGTCTTATCCCCACCTCAGATTTGGGTGGTTCCTCTAAGAATACCCAGCAGGCTGCTGCCCAAAGGTTTGCGCAACATTGACTTGCTTCATAACAAAATTTGGGAATTGATTGGTAGATAGACAATCATTAATAGAATGTGTGGGAGATTGGCATATCAGACATGCCTCCTCCACCTGTGCAACCATACGAGGCTACATCACATTCATCAATTTATCAAACTTCAAGCTCAGGTTGTCCACCTTTCTCTCCAAATCACTTTACACCTTTACTTCATATATTCCACCTCTAGGGGTGACCTCTTTCATAATTTTAGTTGAAATCTGGTTGTCATTGCGTGATAGAGATTCCTGCAGCATGAAATTTTCTCCTATTATGTCAAATAGCTCCCAAGCTTCCTTAGCTGTCTTATAGAGGTAATTACCACCACAGGAAATATCCATCATATCTCTGCTCTTGACATTAATTCCTTGATAAAACACTTGAACAAGTTGCCATATTGGGATTTGGTGGTGGGGCATTGTTTTAACATCTCTTGGAATCTTTCCCAAGCTTCATTAAAGTTTTCAGTTGAGGACTGAGTGAATGACAAACTTTTTGTCCTCATCTGGCTTGTTTTGTTCATAAGAAAATTTTTTGTCAGGAACTTGGTTTGAAGGTCACTCCATGACTGTATGCTGTTGGCAGAGAGCTTTGATAATCATATGCTGGATTTGTCCTTTAGTGAAAAAAGAAAAAGCCTCAATTTAGTGGCCTCAGGCCCCAAGCCAATATGCTTGTAGGGATCTTCTTTACTCAGCCCATGAAATGAAGGCAGCATACTGATGGTAGAGAATTTAATTTCATAGTTCCCCTCAACAGAGGGAAACTGAATGCAGAAGGGAGAAGTGTACTCCCCAGGTGCATTGTATTCTTTTAATGTCCTTTGCCTCTCAGCCATGGTGTCTGCTCAGTCTCCACTTGCAACCTAGGTCTAAGGATCCTTTCCACCTCCGGATTTGGGAGTTCCATGTCAGGGTTTAAGGACCTTCTACCAAGCATACACTCACCAATAGTAATGAAAATGCTTATAGGCACACAAAAAGAATTTCACACAACAAAAATACTAGCTACACAAGTTTACACTAAACAAGATAACAGAGGATTCAACATAAATGGCATGAGATTTAGGGGAAAGAAAGTGCAAATAGAGCTAGCTACTCTCCACTTGCAGCTCTAGCTTTTCCCTGCTTTTGCTATCCATTTCTGTAAAATTTCATATATAATCAGTAGTACTTTTATTCTAGATTAAATACAGCTACAAAGAATTTGTTAGTCTAAATTATAGTACAACTTAAGTCTACTAAAACGATCAAAATTTCCCAACAGCGGCGCCAAAAACTTGTTAGTTGTCTACTTTGTGTGAAAGTGTGCTTAGTCTATTGTATGGTGGAAATCAATTGAAAATAAAGTAATATAAAAGAATGGATTCAGCACAACTAAAGTAATTTAAGTGGATAGGTTATAGCCTTAAGATCAGTCCATTCCCTTAGATCAGATTGGTTTTTTGATTTAACTCATGTGGTTTGATCTTCTCTATTGGATAACCTATGACCATTGGAGTAGACAGGTTATAGCCTTAAGAGACTCGGTCAAATCATAAGAGTTGAGTTCTACCTCCTCTTTGCAGATGCACTTGTAGCCATCTGAAGGATTGCAGTAGAGAAGCCTCTAAGTCTGAGTTATATAACTAAAATAACCTTAGCTTAATTGCCTACTTCCCATCATTTTTATCTTTATTTTAACACACACCATCACCACCTTCTTCATAACCCTTTCTTTAGGATAGGACTGATCTTTCTTTTCTTTTAGTGTCAGTTTAGTGTAGTTGTGACACCCAACTCCCTTTCTCTAGGATTGCCAGATCTATAGCCAGATCTAGAGGCTTACTAATACAACCCATTTTAGGATTTTAGATCAATTTATTTGTAGGACAAACTCTTACTCAAAACTTGCTACAACAGCCCTGTATCTTGTAGGCTGTGTATTAGACTTGCTGTTTTAACCAATTTCCATCTATTCACTTTTGATTTATTTTTTTTCACCACTATTTTCTCATTAATAACAAACAACACCTTTAAATTAACCAACAAGTTCTTGGCCAGCTGTATTAGTTGGTGTTGGAGGTGAAGGTGGATGGGCTGATGATGTGGCAAAATTGGGCCATATGTGGTTGACGAGAAATGATTCTGAAGGTACGGTAAAATTGGGCATCATATAATTGATGGGAGTCGATGCAGGATGTGATTGGTATTGCGGAGATGGGGTCTGACTGGGTTGAATGGGGATAACAGGCGCAAGCGTCGGGAGGTATAGCCTTAAATCTAAAGGTGCTGCTTGGGATGTTGGGTTTGGAAATAGTCGGCTAAATTCAAAGGACTACCCCTATGATTTCACTCCCCTGGCTCCATTGCCTTAGTGTTTAGTAGCTATCCCCTATGCCGATATATTTCGAGGGGTCGAGCTCTTCTATTTCTTCCTCCAGCATGTTGATGGTGGCCCTTGGGCCCATTACTCCTTACGGGTGTGGCGGTAATGGCCCCTGCAGTATATCGGTATGGGGGTTTGCTTGGGAAGGTGTCGGAGGGATGATCTTTCTTGCCTCTATCAGATCACAGATCACATACTTTAATGAAAAAAATTGATCGGTTGGGTAAGCTGGTTCCTAGTGGAAATTACAGTGTACATTTGGATCATAATTTCCTTGGATCGAATTTAGTGGAGGTTGTGGTTGAAGCTGAGTGACCAAACCCTTCTCGATCAGTAAAGGCAAGAGGGCATTTAGGAATTGTCCTTAGAGAGTGAACACTCGATTATATCGGGCTCTTCTCTGTTCAGGGGTTTGCTAACCCCCAAGAGACATTGTTCTGCCTTAGAACATGATTTGTTGGTGCTGGCACTAGTTGTGCCGTCGCAAACCGAAATGGTACCATGCTGGTACTGGCCTGTGTGTTTATTATTGTCTGAACAACTGTCCCAGTTCTTTTCTTATTTCTTTGCTCGACAAATTTATGAACCCCACTGACCCCACTGGCCACCTGTTGGTTTAAACGCCCCTCTCTTACCGCGTCTTCATAGCAGTTGGTGTTTTTGACCATATCTGTAAAACTTGTCTGCTATTGGTACACAAGAAAATCAGAGATAATGGTAGGGTGGTTTTCAAGATCATCTCAATTTGCTCCTCATCGGGAGATCCAATTTCTCACTTGGGCTGCTAGGGCCCTCCACCTCCAGAGATACTCGTTAAAAATCTCATCGAGTTTTTGTTTCAACCATGCCAAATCTGATTTGTGTGATTCTATGTCTATATTATAGACATATTGCTCTTGAAACAAATGGGTGAGGTCTTTCCATGTTTTTAACATAGATGGTTCAATGGTCGTGAACCACTTTAGAGCAAGACCCGTGAGGCTTTTCTGGAACACTTTTATGAGAAGTAGTTCATCTCCGCCGTATCGGCACATGTCCCCACAATAAGACTTGAGGTGGGCGATTGAGTTGCCTGTGCCATCGTATTTATCAAAAGTGAGCACTTTAAATTTGTGGGATAATGGCACCTCAAAAAATAGGCATAAATCAGAAAATTCTGTAGCATGTATTTCAGCCCCTCCCATCTTCATCAGCTATTTCTGAATTTTATCCATCTGCTCCTTCAATAGTTCTGACTCCCTAGACTACAGAGTTGGGGCTGCTCCCCCACTAGGTTGACTCGATTCATTTTGAGTGGCCTATTGGTTGGTGTGTGTTGTCTTGCTTACGTTACAATTATTAAATGGTTAAAATAGCTAATTAAAAGGCAAAATCATATAGATGACGAATCAAGGTAAGCAAGAAGTCCTGCAAGAATCAGGGCTCTTGCAGTAAGTTTTAATAGGTAAGTCAGGGTATGTCCTTAGGGAAATGTGATTTAAACTATGGTAAACCTCTAGATCTATAGTAGATCTGGCACTCTATCCTAAATTCAACTAAATCAATACAAGAAAGAGGAGAGGTTTCTAGGATTTATCACTTTACTAAAAATTATAAAAAATCAAATGCCAAGGATCCAGATTTGATTAAACACTAAGTTAAAGGAAAATGGCGAAAAGATTAAAATCAAGAGGTGGAGAATAGCAGCTAGGGATTTTGGTCTTTACTGAAAATTATTTGGTTCAAAGGCAGTGCAGGAAATTGATTTACAATAATCCTTCATCTGGCTACCAGCTCAGATGCAAGGTATAAGAATTCACTCTCAATCAGAGAATTGAAGCAATCCTAAGGCTATGATCTGTCCACTCAAATTGTCACAGATCATCCCAGAGATTGTTCTAATTCAGGGATCTTAATTGGAACAATTAAACTATTGCAGATGTTGTGGATGCAAGGCTACAAGCTCAAGCATCCATAGGGATATTAGATCTAGGGAAATCAAATGGCAATCAAGAGATTTATGGATCCAAATTAACTTTATATTCAACAATTACTGAATCAATACAACTTACAGTCAATTATGCTCAGATATGCAATCTGTGCAACACCTAATTCTCATACAAAGCTTTAAGCCTCTCAATTTACAGCTCTCAACCTCACCCTAGCTACCAAAGGGGTTTAGCCAACGATGATTGGCTGAGAAGAGAATGAGGGAAGAAGGAAGAGAGAGGGAATTTTTGGAGGGAAGATGGAGATCGAATTTGGCTCTGGTTCTCTCAATTTTTGGATGCCAGCTCTGTAAATTCTCTCAGTTTTCATATTCTTCTCCTCTCTTCTTAGATCTATTTCAACCAATCAGAGCTCAAGAGAATAATTATGTTATTCTGAGCTGTAGATGTGGCTGATTTTTCTTTTAGAAGCTTTTTCCCATTGGTCCAAAATAGGTAGGCCCATGTGATACGGTTAGGATTCTCATTCGTGCTCAGTGGTGTTCCAAAATTATCCCTAAGGGTCATTAATATGCCTTGGGACTCATGCAAAGAATTCTAAAGTTGGCAACTGCTGTGAAAGGAATTGAGAAGTTCCTAATTCGACTGTCGAGAGGTTCCTTGAACCTCTCGACAGGTTCTGAATCAGCTTGGTGTTCTCATTGACAGGTTGAGGTGGATTTCGACAGGTTTGGAGACATCTCGACAAGTTCATGTGAACTGGTCGACAGGTTGCTGAAGGCTCTCGACAGGTTGCTTGACTTCTCGACAGGTTCTGATGAACTCATCGATAGGATTGACAGCCAAAATCTTATCTACTATCCTAACTGCATTTATCCTCTTGATAGGTTATAAAGCACTTAGTTGAGTAGTTATACAATTTCATTTAAGTGCTCGACAGGTTGCTTCAATCCTCGCAAGAATGGGCGTAGCTTCAGGTAAGTCGTTGACAGATTGCCGCGCACAGCTCGACAAGTTCAGTTGAACCTCCTGATAAGTATCTGGAACCTCTCGACTTCCCCTGCACCTCTAGGTATCCTCTTGATAGGATCCACAACTGTACCTCCAACCTCTCGATAGGTTGGCATGCTTCCAGAACCTCACAACAGCTTCATGGAACCTCTCAATATCTTGACAAAGTGAGCATCAAAACCTCTCGACAGGTTCTACTTTGTTCTTCCACAGTTGGCACACATCTTTGGTGTGTTATTCTTCATTTGTTTAACTCTCAGCAGCCTCTAGGTGGGTTCAATCTTCATTCCTTACAACTATACTTAGTCCCAAGCACACCCAGTTGGGCCCATGACCTTCTCATGAACTTTTAAAGCTCTGTAGACTATTTGATTGGCTGGATTTTGGGTTGTTTGAGCATAAGTTGAGCAGTAGGTTGCTTCTTTGGCCTTTTTAGATGGATGTCTGCACTAAAACTGCAATTTATTGCTTATCTATAAAACATACTTAAAATACCTTATTAGTCAGCTCAAGGGTCCATCAAAGGTTAGGTTAGGAGGTGAAAAATAATATTTTTCACTGCTTAACACACCCCCAAACCTAAGCTTTGCTAGTCCTTGAGCAAAGGAGAAAGTAAAAATAATTATTAAAAATAAAAAATGCCACTTTGTAGGGAGCACAGATGTATTTAGCATATGCATCTATCCTTTTAAACCCTTACGTGATCCCTAGTGGAGGAGTGAAGTCTCTTGAGGGTTTTCAGTGAAGTTACCCACAAACATCTGCAATTAATCAGTTAATAACAATGCAGCATGTTAAAATAAAATTCAAGCAAAATAAAATTCATTCCACACCTTGTGCATTCAATTTTACAGGATTCTTAACAGAAAAACATCAGGTTAAAACCAAAATTCTGCTATAATTCCTTCACAATTAATCAGCTCATTTCAAGACATTTTGTATGAAAATGAATGCAAAGCTTACCATCAAATTGAGAATTATATTTTGATAATGTCCCCAACAAACTCAATGTCAAACCCAAGTCTCACCAGGGTTTATGTTTTTTATAAAAAATTAGAAGGGTGTATCATTTCACACAGCTCAAGAGCAGTTTGCAGCCCTCAAATAGCCCTCAAATAGGATAACTCATAGGCATTGCTCTAATTTCTGAAATTTTCTAACTCTTTTCACCATAGATTATACAAATCCTCATCTCCACATGACAACTCAATCAATTTCAGATCAGTAAGGACTTTTTATTGAGTTGTAATGTGGCTTATGGGTGAGGTTTACAAAGAATAATGGGGAATGAAAGGGTTCAAATGTGAGAGATCAGCAAGGTAAGGAGGTGATTTGCAACCTTCATTTCAGCATAATTCCATCTTCTATTTTAATTTTCAATGCTAAAGTGGCCAACTTCTTCTCTTCTTTTTCAAAATATATGATGAAATGACTTCTCTCTCTTTTTTTTGCTTTGATTTTTTTTTCTTTTTTTCTAAGTTTTGTGTTAAAATTTTTATTTTCTTTTTTTATGGGCTGAGATGCCACAATGCCACCAAATGTGCTTTCTTTCTTTTAACCAAACATCAAACCTCTCTCCTCTAACCTCACTTCTTCTATTTCCTGATTTCTGAGATTGAGGGTGAACTGAAAACAGTCAAGGGGTTTTGGGTTCAAATTTTTTTATTTTTATGAAAGAAAAATTAGAATTTTCAAGGCACAAATGGTGTGTATCAAGGGTAGTTCAAAGGTGAGAAATTTTAAGCTCAAACTGTCCAAAGGATGGCCTTACTTCATGTCCTCAATGTCATGAATGTTGTCAAGCTATTTCAACTTGGATTTGCCTAACTTCTAGTGATCAAGATTAGATCCAATCAGTCCCTAGAGCAGAAAAAATTGCTAAAACACTCTTCAAAGAAAATTTCTCAGGCCCAAATCTCACTGGGTATGGCCTTTCATCATATTTTCTGGGGGATGTCCTCACAATTTTCTCTCTTTTCAAGTTCACTAAATATCAATTTTTAAAAATTCTTGACATTCACTTCATGAAAAATGTTAGAACTGTAACACATTTCAGTCTTAAAAAGTTTTTAATTTCCTCTATTTCAAAAATCAGGTGAAAAATTATTTTATTTTCTCAATTTCTATTAATACCCTGCTGCATTACCATTAACTATCCGTTGGCAAATCTTGCCACACCCCCAAACTTATGAGCAGTGTCCTCACTACTTCAAAGACAAAGGGTAAGGGAAGCAAAAACAAACAAGCTTACACAAACAAACAGGGTAATTTGGGAATGATTAGATACACAATAAAGTAAGTAAAAGGAACAAACAAACTTACACAAACGAGAAAATCAAACAAGCCAAAAACAGAGGAGAAACAAATTAATCTAAATAGAATCAGACACAAGCTTCAAACAAAACTTTCCATTTATAAACAGTAATATTTTCTTTTTTTTGCTCGGCAAAAAGGGGTTGTAAGGGGCCCCCACCCTATCTATTAAAAAGAACCATTAATTACATTGCAGCCTCCAAAGGGGGAGGAGAGAAAAGCGCCACCATCAATTGGGGCTAAAAGACAAAATGCTACGAAGTAGATGTTTTTTGTGTATAGCAGGGATGGTCGCTGCACATTTGAAAATCCTATTATTCCTTTTCCTCCAAATTATGTAAACCACAGCTACTAGCAAGTGTTGCAGATGATTAATGGTTCGATCCGCTAGATTGTCATTTACGAGTTAGTGTATCTCCCAAATGATGCTGCTCATGGGGCCTCGGCGGATGTCGTATCGGCTGAGGATAGATCGCCATATCCATGAAGTGTACCCACAGTTGAAGAAAAGGTGGTCATGGGTTTCAATGTTAGCGTTGCAAAGGTGGCATGATTGATCAACCGCAATGCCACGAGCCATTAGTAGGTCTTTAGTGGTTAGCTTCCCAAGGGCAGCCCTCCAAAGGACAAAGGCATGACTTTGTAGTCTGCTTTTGAACCACACAAAGGTAGTCTAAGGTAAGGAATGACTGCAGACACAAATGACTTCCCATGCAGAATGGAGGCAGAATTTGCCTTTTGGAGAAGGCAACAAGATGAGTGTCCTTATTATTAGGTGCAATAGGGACCTCCCAGATGAGATTCCAAGCATCCATAAGGGCTGCCGAGGTGGGACAAGGAAGGGACCATTGGCCATCGCTGATGAATTCAAAAACCGAAATTCTTGGGCCTCGCCCAAGGTCATACATAGACAGCTCTTTCACCATAAAGATCAATCAGTCTTCTGCCATCCCCAATGAGAATTTTAATATTTGGCAATAAGAGAGAGCGAGCTTGAAATAGGCCCCTGACACCCCTGGAGCATATGCGAGGGATGGGAAGGTCCCAAAAAGATTTGAGTGCTTGATACTTGTAGCGGACCCATTTGACCCATAAGGACTATTGGGAGAGATATATCCAACAAGGCTTCATCATAAGAATGGTTTTCCAATCATTTAGTGGTCGCAGCCCAACCCCCCCTCATCTTTAGGCCTGCATAAGCTTCTCCAAGATATGGTGGTCAATTTTGTAGGCTTATCATTGCCTCCCCAAAGAAACCGCCTGAGGAGCTGCTCCATTGTCTTGATGATGAATTGAGGAAGACGGAACACTGTCAACCCATATATATGAAGGCTTGCGAGGGTGAATTTAATCAATGCTAATCTACCGGCTTGGGACAGATTCCCTGTCTCCAAGAGTTAATTTTGTTACGAAGTTTTTCCACCACGGGGCTTCAATCGGAGGAGGTGAGGTGGGAGCTGATAAGAGGGAGGCCCAAGTACTTCATTGGAAGAGTGCCTTTCTCCATTCCAAGAGATCTTGCCAAGAGATTTAATCTAAGAGCCATACCCCCAAAAATTACCTTAGATTTCAGGTTGTTATAGATCAAACCCGAAACTCTTTCAAACTGATCAAGAAGCTTGCGAATTTCCTTGGATCAACAATCAACAATCTTCCTTGGATTCTATCAGGCTATTGGAACATGGTTAGGAACTCCAGGGAAAAGGTTGGGGGAAGGTCGGTTCCTATCAGGCTTCTTGATGAGTTTAATGCCTTCATTGACGCTTGTAACCTCAGCGACATTAGATTAGCTGGTCACCATCTCACATGGAATAATAAAAGCGCCTCCAGTAGTAGTCAGATTGCTGCCAAGCTGGATCGGGCATTGGTTTAACCATAGTTGGATTTAGCAATTTGCCTCCTCCAATGCCATCCATATGCCGACTGGTCTATCTGATCATAATCCCATCATCATACATCATAATCCATATTGAGTTGTCCATCTCAATATGGACAACTCACCAGACCTTCAAAGCTCTTATCTTGGACAGCTGGGCCATCAGAGTCAAAGGAAACCCTCTCTACCAACTCGCTGAAAAGCTTCGGCACACAAAAGGAATCTTAAAAAATTGGAATCATGATGTTTTTGGGTCTATTCATGAAGCCAGGAATGTCACTCAGCACACCCTTAATTTTATTCAAACAGAGCTGCAAAATCGTCCGTTTGATAGCACTCTCATTGATGATGAAAAAGAGGCCACCTTCAATCTTCATCGTGTCCTTTTGGCTGAAGAGTCTTTTGCCCGGGACAAATCTAGAGCTTTGTGGAAGAAACTTGGTGATTCCGTCACTAAGTACTTCTACTAATAAATGTCCATCAGGCGTCACATCAATACCATCAGCAGTATCAAACTCCTGGATGGCTCCACTAGTACTAATCAGCACGTAATTCAAGTAGAAGTGGTTAATATTTCAAAAGCCTTCTTAACAAAGAGGGGGCCAATTTGGATAGCCCATACACTCACATTCCATTTACTACTAGGCTTACCGAAGCTGATCAAAGGGTCACACCGGCTGAGATTAAGCAGGCTGTATTTGCTCTTCATCCTAACAAAGCCCCTGGGCCTGATGGCTTCACAAGTGTTTTCTTTCAACAATGCTTGGACATTGTTGGAGGAGATGTGGTAACTGCTATCACTCATTTTTTCTAAACTAAAAATCTTCTTAGATCCATAAATAACACCTTATTGCCATGGTACCTAAGAGTGAGAATGCAGCCAGCTTCGAAGACTTTCGGCCGATCTCCTTGTGCAACTTTGTTTATAAAGTCATTTCCAAAGTCATTGCCACCAAAATTCAGCCTCTCATGCCTAGAATCATCAATCCTGCTCAGTCTGCTTTCATCAAGGGATGATCTATACACGAAAATATCCTCCCCTGCCAAGCCCTCATGCATGATTTTCACAGATCAAAAGGGAAGCCAAGGATGACAATCAAGATTGATTTCCAAAAAGCTTTTGATAGTGTGCGATGGGATTATCTTATCCAATGCTTATATCAAATTGGGTTCCCCAACATCCTTATTGAATGGATCATTGAATGCATCACCACTCCCACCTTTTCCATCCTGGTCAATGGCAGTCCAAGGGCTACTTCAGCAGTTCCTCCGGTATTCGGGAAGGCGACCCGATTTCACCTCTCCTTTTCTCCATTGCTCTTGAGGGATTTTCGTCCTTATTAATGCAGGAATGCAATTCACATAGCATTTCTCATTGGCAGCCTGCTCCTCTCAGCATTTATCATCTTTTATTTGTGGACGATCTTATGATTTTTGCTGAAGCTACTATTCGCAATGTAAAGGCCCTCCAGAAGCTGCTACATCAATTTGGCACTATCTCGGGGCTGCACTACAATAGCTTCAAATCCAAAGTAATCTTTGCAGGGGCAACCCGTCGCGTGAATCTCTTGGCTAGCTCTCTTGGCATGGAGAAAGGCAGCCTTCCCATCAAGCTGCTACATCAATTTGGCACTATCTCTCATGCTAGCAGACTGGAGTTGATTAAGTCCACCCTTTCCAACCTTCACATCTATTGGTCCTCTGCTTTTTGCCTCCCTTAGTCCATCATTAATTCTATTGAACAACTTCTTTGTAGATTTTTCTAGGAAGGTAAGGACCAGCCTATTAAAATGGCCACCATTGCTTGGAGTAGTCTTTGTAAACCTAAGGAGGAAGGGGGGTTGGGCCTTCGACCCCTTAAGGATTGGAATGTCATCCTTATGATGAAAGCCTGCTGGAGATATCTCACTTGCCGCTGGTCTCTTTGGGCCAGCTAGGTCCGCCACAAATATCATGCCTCCTCCTCCTTATGGGAAGTCCCTAGGCCTCGATGTTGCTCTTGGGGTGTCAGAGGTATCTTCCATGTGCGACCTTTTATGCAGCCTAATGTCAAAGTGCTCATTGGGAATGGGAACAACACTGACTTTTGGTATGACCCGTGGACCAACTCTGGTAGTCTTTTTTACTCTTTTGGTGAGAGGGCGGTCTATGATTTGGGGCTCGGGCCTAGACTTCAAGTTTCAACCTTCATTACCAATGGGCACTGGGACCTCCCCCCCCCCTACTTCGGTGGCTCTAATGGAAGCTTGGACTAATATTCGTCAGGTAACTATTGATGCTGGAAAGGAGGATTCCCTTTTTTGGTCTCCCTCACATAAAGGGAAATTTTGTCTTCACTCGGCTTGGGACACTATTCGTGTTCATAGGCCTATTTTGTCATGGACAAACTTTGTTTGGTTCAAAGGAAGATATCAGCGCCATGCATTTGTTCTTTGGAGGGCTGCCCTTGGTAAGTTGGCCACTAAAGACAAACTACTTGCTCATGGCATAATAGTTGATCAGTCTTGTACTCTTTACAATGCCTCCATTGAATCCCATGAACACCTATTTTTTAATTGTGGTTACTCTTCTTGGATATGGAGATCGGTTCTCTCTCGCAGTGGCATTCATGGCTCCCCCATGACCAATATCATAGAGGAGATTTTCACTCCATAACCATCACTAACTTGGAGGAGTGTGCTATAATCCGCTGGCAACATTCTCTAGCAGCAGCTGTTTACTTAATCTGGCAGGAAAGGAATAATAGGATTTTCACCGTGGCTGCGGGTAACATTACCACCCACAAGTGTGTATTATTGCGCAACATCCTATCCTTCAGCTCAATATAATATCTCTTTCACCTTGGCTTATTGCTGCACCCTTCTTCCCTTGGATGGAATGGAATCCATGCATCTTCTAATACACAAACCTAGCGCCCAAGCATCCCTGCTCGGTTCAACTTCATTCAAATGTTATCATTTGCCCCTTCATTCCTTGGGATAGTATTTGTTGTGTTGGCTGTTGTACATCTGTATAGTTGTGTTTATTTTGCCTCCATCTTGGAGGTGGCACTGTAATTTATTTTTTTTCCTTTTAATGGAAGGGTGGGGGACCCTATTAACCCCTTTTTTGCCGAGCAAAAAAAACAGCTTACGAATTTCCTTAGCATTATGAATATTGGCTGAAGCGAAAGATCATCAAATCATCAGCGAATATAAGGTGGTGGATGTTGAGTGGGGCAGTGAGCCAATGAGTGATGTTGTGTGAGTTGCATTCTTGAAGTAATAAACACAAGAACCCTTCGAGAGCTATGGAGAACAGGAGAGGAGAGATAGGGTCTCCCTGCCTTAGCCCGGGGGAGCTGCTGAAGTACCTTTAGTGCTGCCATTAACAAGCACCGAGAAGGTGGGAGTAGCAATGCACTCAATAATTCATTCAATGAATGTATTTGGGAAACCAATCTGATATAGACAATGAATAAGAAAGTTCCATCTCACCGAGTCAAAAGCTTTCTGGAAGTCAATTTTGATTGTCACTCTAGGTTTCCCGTTTGCTCTATGGAAGCCATGCATAAGGGCCTGGCAAAGAAGAATATTGTCATGGATGTTTCTGCCCTTGATAAAAGCTGATTAAGCCGGGTTGATGATTTTTGGCATGAGGGGCTGAATTCTAGTGGAGAGAACTTTGGAGATGATTTTGTACATGAAGTTACAGAGGAAAATAGTCTAAATTCATCGAACTTGGCCGCATTCTCACTCTTTGAGATCAGGGCAACAAAGGTATTATTGATGCTTCTTAGCATGTGTTTGTCTCGAAAGAAATGGGTAATAGCTTTCACCATGTCTCCACCTATGATATCCCAACACTTTTGGAAGAAAGTGCCCGTGAAGCCGTCCGGCCCCAGAGCTTTATGAGGATGCAAAGCAAAAAACAGCCATTTTAATCTCAGTAGGAGTGACCATCTTGGAGAGGATTTCCTGATCATTATTGGTTAAGTGATTGGTGAAGAGAATTTCACTTTCGGTGGTATCCTAATGACCCGCAGATCTGTTTAACAAATTTTTGAAGTACCTCACAACTTCAATTTCGATAACATGCTGGTTTGAGCTAGTGGAGTCATCCAGAGAGTAATATTCGATAGTATTGATGTCTTGCCTTTCTGAGTAGAAATATTTGGTATTGGAATTACCTAATTTTTTCCACAAGGCTCTAGATTTGTCATGGGCAAAAGACTCTTCAGCTGAAAGGATGCTACGGAGCTTGGTTGTTGCCACCTTTTCATCTTTGGTAAGATTATTATCAAACGGGAGAGTTTGGAGTTCCATTTGGATCTGCTTGAGACCAATTTCTGCAGTCAGTATTCCTGGCTTCATGGATAGATCCAAAAATATCTCGATTCCAGATCTTGAGAGCATTTTTAGCGTTCCATAATTTTTCAGCAAGCTGGAACATGGGATTATTCCCTTTAACGCTAATATTCCAGCTATCCAGGATTAGAGCTTTGAAGGATTGATGAGAAGTCCACATTGAAAAGAACTTGAATGCTTTGGGCCAGGGATCAACAGGGCTGGTATGGTGGATGATGACATGGCTATGATTAGAAAGGCCAAACGGTTGAAAGTTCGCATTGGAGGAGATGAAATGTTGGGTCCAAAGGTGGTTAACCAGGGCACGATCCAACTTAGCAGCAATTTGATGCTTGTTATTATTGGTGCTCTTATTGTTCCAAGGAAGAGAGTGACCAGTGGATCTGATGTCATTGAGGCTACAAGAGTCAATGAAGCAATTGAATTCATCAAGAAGTTTGCAAGGCACCGGGTTCCCCCTATCTTTTTGCTAGAGGATCTCACCATGTTCCAATCCTCCGTAAGGATCCATGGGAGACTGATGTTGCTGCCGATGCTAGAGAGCTGGTTCCAGAGGGTGGAATATCCGTGACTGGTACGACGACCAATCTGTATACCGGTACGACGGTCTATCCGTACACAGTAGCGCATCTCAGGGATGTTGAGATGAGATTAGACCCTATCGCCTACGAGAAAGAGATCTGGGTAGTATTCAAAGTGATATATTTATAACAATTATCTATTTAGAAGACGATGGAGGGTTTTCCATCAGGGATCGATGCTATATTTCTCGGGGATTACTTAAGTTAAAGATTTAAGTTTCTTTAGGCCTATTCAGTGTAATTCATGAACAGTTGATAATAAATATAGCATGTAAACTTCCAGTAAACTTCAATGCATATGTAACCCTTTAAACTGTTTTCCATTAAGTTCATAAATACATCATGCTATTATATTATGGAATATATGTGAGGATTTGACTTATATATTCATTGTATTATTCTCTATTGAGCTAGGATGTAGCTCATCCTTTAGACTATACGTCGCAGGTCCTTTGCTTGCAACGGTAGAGGCTTCGGGAGACGCTTATCCGAGGGATTCGGACTTCGTGCCCGGAGACGAGTTAGAGCCTCCTCTCGAGGACTTCTTCTAGGAGACTCCGTTGTGGACTTTGATAGAGAGAGTGTTAAGAGCTCATTGTACGGCTTGGTATGTCAAGCCTTAATTTTGGGAAATGTAATTAAATAGATATATTCTTTTGGTGAACCATCTAGGGTGACTAAGTGATGTCACTGATGGTTCAGGTGGGTTCTTTTACTCATGCAAAGGCATGAGTAAAAGAACTAGAGACTTATTTTAGTATCCGTTCTTATGCGTTCTTATGGGTATATATGATAATTCAAGGATCTTGATTAGAATAGGTAAGCTATTATAGATGTTGTGGCTGTTAGGCTACAAGCTCAAGCATCCATAGGAATATCTAATCCAGGGAAATCAAATACAAAAAACTGAAATTTAGATCAGAGTCACCTTTAAAAACCATAATTATTATAATTATACAACTGACAACCTATTGAGCTCAGATCTGCAATCTATACAACATTCAATCCATTTACAAAGCCTTTGAAACTCTCTATTTACAATTACAAACTAGATCTGGACTGCTTATCTAGATCTAATCCAACAGGTTGGATTAGAGAGAGGAGGAAGAGAAAAAGGACAAATAAAAGCTAAATTAAACGTAAATGAGCTAAGGAGAACCACAGTTATTCTATGGATTTATTGCTAAGAAATTACAGTAGCAAGGAGTCTTATTTATACAAATGCAGTTATTCATGTGCTTTGGATTGCAGCCAATCAGAGGAGAGAATTTCATGCTAATCCATGTTCTTAGCATTTCAACCAATCAGAGAGAAGAGAGGGAGACCCAGTTCTGTTTATGCAGCTGAAGTAGTTTGCATTCTCTCCAAAACTCTGAACATCAGTTCTGCCCATGTGCAGCCTTCTCCTATGGCTTGGAGTTCCCAAAAATGCCCCTGCTGTCCATTTAATATTTTGTCTATGAGACCCAAAAATAACTTCAGCTGCACACCTAAAATAGTTGCCCGAACTGTTGAGAATATTCACAAATTAATCATCCTATTGGCTGCCCCAAAATACCCCTAATGCTATTATTTCCAAACAGCCCCCAAATGAAACCCGATTTGCTAAATTGTTGAGGTTTTGATGATGTTTAATCGAATGGCTGCAGCTGAAGTAACCTCATTAGTTTGATGTTTGAAGCTCAATGTAGATGGGGCCCTAGCTGAATCAGGTTTGAAAGTTTATAAACTGAAGGATATCAGTTTTACATGTATAAATGTCAGCAGCTTCAGGTATGTAGTCGAGAGGATGGCAGCTGGGTTTCGAGAGGTTGCAGGAGCAAGAGGTTAGAAGGTCGACAGGTTTAATGCTTGGGAGTTGTTGCTCTTCGAGAGGTTGAAGTGCACTTGATCTGCTCGAAATGTTGGTTGTAAGCTTCAGCTACAAGTCGACAGGTTCTCAAGTTAAGGAGCCTGCATTCGAGAGGTTTGAAGGGACTGTTGTACTTATCCTTTCAGCAGGTTGGGCTGCACTTCAGTACTGCTCGAAGGGATGCAAAGTTCTGCTCGAGATGTGCTGAATGCAAGTGCATGTGGTTGACAGGATGCTGCTCTATCTCGATAGGTACTGAAGCCAAAGAGTATCCACTCGAGAGCTTAATGGGCTCTTCGATGCACGATAGGCGCTTCGATGTCAAGCCAGGTGCACTTCTATTTAATAGGTGCTGAACCCAACTTCTAAACAAGTCAAGTGTGCTTCTGCTTCATCACCAATCCGCAAGGTGCAGCTGTTGTACACCATTCAAGAACATTAAATGCCAGCTTCATCTGCTCAAGAAGATGGCTGTAGATGAGAGGTACTGAATGTGCAGCTGTAATTGCATGGCTTGCTTGATAGGTGCTCTTCCTCAGCATTGCACCATTTGATAGGTGATCTTTCATGGCAGCATCTATTGTGCAATATTGTGCACAAAGCTAAAGGTGTAGCTGTTGTTCAAGGGTGTCCACCTGGCTGCATTAATGTGTGCTTTATACTGAGCTTCCCAAGTGATCATTGATAGTTGTCCTTGTTGAAACTTGAGCTGAGCCAAGCTTTGTTTGAATAGTACTCTGCTGAGCTTCAAATGTCTTGCACAGTAGCTCATATGCTTGCAGCAGACTTCAATGTGCAGCACTTGATAGGATGTATTTCTGCAGCTTGGGCTTCACATAGAGTTCATTCCAGCAGTTAGTTCTTGCCAAGTTGCTGCTCCTAATCTCCTCTTCTTAACCCATGAACATGGATAACTGCAGATTTATTCCTAAACTGTAAAACAAGCTAAAAACAATTATAAACAGCTCAAGGTCTTAACAAAAGCTAGGTTTTAATGGGTAGAAAATGATAAAAATAAATGACTAACAGTTATTTGATGGTTGGAGGGGTAAGGATGGGGTGTGTGAAGAGGAAAAATTAGGCATGGCCTCGTTAAAATTGGGCATAGCCCGGGTGAGGGGTGGGATATAGGGTGGATTAGAGAAATGAGGTGGGGCATTGGTGGATGGATTAGGTATGTATGAGGGAGATGTATGGGGTATGGAAGTAAAAAATGAGAGGAAAATTGGTCATGGCTTGGGAAAAGATGGGCATGACTTGGGTATAGGGAGAGATGTGTGGGGGATCGGATGTGGTATGGATGGATGTGGGTGGATCGGGTTGGGCAGATGAAAAATAGGTCATGTTGGTTAGGGTAGAGGATGGGTTTTTAGCAGGTGTGGAAGGAAGGTGAGAGGGGTTGGAGATGGCCATGGATGAAGGCATGGCTTGGGAGAAAGACGGGAAATTTGGATTTTGGGTATTTTGGGAAGTGATGGAAGGGAAGATAGGGGCATCGAATGGATCGCTTATGGTGAGGGTTGATTGGGCAAGGGGGGTGGAGGTAAAGGCTTCTTCGGTATGGGAATGGGTTGGAGAATGTGACGGGGATGAGTCGGGATCGGTATAAGCTGGGTCCACCGCCCACGACATATCTCGGTATCGGGTCGGGTACGGGTCCCTCGGATGGGGCCTGTAAAGCTTCCTCCTTCCCCTACAGGAAGACGGATGATACGATGATGCCATTATGCTGGCACCAATCAAGACTATTTTGGGTTTTTATTTTTAATTAGTTTTAAATTTTTATAAGTGAAAAGAAATGAGAATTTCGGGGCCTTTGAATTCCCTTCTCGGGCGGCTCTCGTACCCTAAATAGGTCATGCGGCAATGATTCTGAAGCACTTCGACAGAATCAAAGAAAAACTCTTTGATCTATTGAAGGCATGAAAACTAATACAAATAACCTGATCCCTCAAATTGAATAAAAAAGAAGTCACCTTCTTTTGACCGGCGAAGACGTATTGGGTGTCAGAAGTTATGGGGCCTAAACAAAGGCACTAAACACACTGATGGGAGAGTTTGGGTGGTGAAATAGGCCATAGATCCGAACTGTTGCTGCTCAGAACCAGCCTGGCGCAACTATTAGTGGTGCCAGAGCAAAAAGTCTAAATTTAAAGCTGGCGTAACTAATAGTTGTGCTAGTGTACTTTTGGGATATTTTACATTGGCGTAACTAATAGTGGTGCCAGAGCAAAATGGTTCTCCAGTATTTTTGTCAGCAGCAATCTCAGTCCGAAATGAATCTCCAAACTGGTTTTTGGTGGAAGCTAGGCTTCTGAGGACTGCTGTTTATATGATCCGCTCTCCTCTTCACCGAACCTAAGGGTTTAAGGCCAAATTAGATTCTCTATCACTCTCTTTTTCCCGAGTTTTAAGCTTGGTAACGAGAAGGTTACTCACCCGATATACCTCAAGTGCAAGCACTTTTCTCAGGTACTAGGTGAGCTGGGACTTTTCCAAATCATCACCACTAGGGGCTACCGTCGTACTAAGACTCGGGAGTTTGTATGTGTGCCTTAACAACCCAACCCTTAAAAATCTACCCCGCAAAAATCAAATTTGAATCCCCTTTGTTGGTGCAATTTTATTTTTCACCTTTAAGAAAATCTTCTTAAGTTTAAAGATTGGGGTGATGATCCTGTGCCACCTCTATTGGCCGGTGTTCACTGGCGGAATATGATTGCAGAATTAAAAGCGCAAATAGGCCCGCCAAATGGTTAAGGCACTCTAAATGACAGAAATATAAAGAAATTAAATAACAATGTGTAAGTAGACCCGTCAATTGGCTTAGGTACTTAAAATGATAGAATCGTAAAAAAATTAAATGTGGTGCGCAAGTAGGCCTGCCAATCGCATAAGGCTCGCAAATAACGTAAAGTAGGGGTAAGTAAAATGATGTAATCGAAGGGGTGAGTAAAAAAATAGTAAAAATAAAATAAAAAATAGTAATAAAAGGTTAGTAAAATAAAAAATAAATGAGTCAAGTTCAAGGGAAAGCTCTACTAGCTAATCTACAACAGAGTCACAATCTGTACAACTGTGAGATTTTTTACGATCCCGTCGCGACGATGCTCTCTCTAATGAAATATTTAGAGTCACCACTCAGAGCTTTTGGTGTCTGGGGAAACCTAGATCATTTTTATAACTACCAAAGTGCCACAAATATGACTGAATCCGGTTTACGCCAAAGGCTCTTGGGTAGGGGCTTCGGTTATCAATTGAGAAGGTGTTAGGTACCCAATCAACCCGCTTAATGTGGTCTCTACTTATGGCCAAAACAAAAATAATATAAAAGAAATAAAAAAAAAGCTTCCTCTTGCTCAAATGGATCTTAAAATCCTATTTGTGCCCCTCCGTTCTTACCGAAAATTCGGCAGCATAACGAAACAAATGGGAGGATGGAAGAATAACTGAGAAGGTAGAGGAATACAGGGGAGAGCCAGAGCTCTCGGGCCCTGATTGCACTGTTGTGAAGCCTTGCATTGGCTTGCTTCGGAGAGCTTTTGAAGGCTGTATGATGAGAAATGGAGTTCTAACTCCTATGTCTTAATAGTTAGAGGTAGAGAGGGAAGGCTAGGGGGTAACACACCTCTAACCTAGAGCTTATGGGTGAAAAGCTATGGTCTAAAGGGACTTTTAAAGTTCTAGAATTTGTATGGGAATGAAGCACTAGAGGAGAGAGACAGAGAGAGAGTTGCTCTAATAGTAGATGATAGGGTAGGGCTTTAGACCGCTTAAGAGGTTGCACATAAATAGTAAATGGGTGCAATAGAACTAGCAAAACACACCCCAAAGGTCAAGATGGTTAACAAGTCAAACTCTAATCTCAAAATTTGAAGCAAAAACCTTGGGTTAATGTTCATATGCCTGGCACAAGCATATGCATAGTAAAATAGTGCTTGCGCAGTGCCTGAAAGTTGGCTGTCCGTAGGTGGGGTCAACTTTATAACTGGCACAACTATTAGTTACACCAAATTCCTAGGGGGTTTACTTAAATTTACCATTTTCCCCTTTGGTTTCGAAATGCGATATCTTCTTGTGTGCAGCTTCGATTGAGGTGATTCTTGGCCCATTAGAAAGTTGAGGACTTCTACTTTCCATGGTATGAGATTCAATTATAGTAAAAGATCACAACTAATCCTAGTATAACACTCTTCATCCATTGCTCGGGAAAGCTAGGTTTAAGTTCGGAATGGGTTCTAAGGGTCAGGATAGGTTTCTAAGGGTTCGAGTGTGGAGTCCGCTTATCTAGAATTTAGTTAATGAAAGGGAGAGAGAAGTGGTCTTTTCTGATCTTAGAGTTGAGTTTTCTGTAATCAATGTAAACTCTCCAGCCAGTGGTCTCCCTTGTTGGCATCAACTCCCCAGAGTCAGTAGTAATAACTGTTATGCCTGACTTTTTGGGTACCACCTGGATAGGTGACACACTCTGAATTTGAAATGGGGTAAATCACCCATGCATCCAACAATTTTACTATCTCCTTCAAGACCACTTTTTATATGTGAGGATTAAGCTTCCTCTGTATCTTCCTAAAGAGTTTTTCATCCTCTTCAAAGTGAATTTTGTGCATATAAATTGAGGCATTAATGCCCCCTAGATCAGTAATTGTCCACCCCATTGCCTTTGTGTGCTTCTTGAGGAGACTCAATAATAATTCCTCTTCCTGCTCACTAGTGAGAGAGAAAGAGATAATCATCGGAAGCTTTTTTTTTTCCCAAGAAGGTATATTTCAATGTGTCTGGGAGTTGTTTAAGCTCCATATCAGGGGGACTTTCAATGAAAGGCAGCAAAGGTGCTTTGGTGGTTTGAGGAAGGTGCAGCAATGTGAGTTTCTAACTGAAATATTGCACTAAGCCCATAGAAGACTACTTTGGTATTGTCTTTTGTCATGAGAACCTGGGCTTCCTTCTCAACCAAACTCTAAATATTTTTCATATCTTCAGTAACATTGTCCCAATACAGCAGATTGGATAATTCTTCTTCCACAACATCATCTAATACATCTATTGTACAGCAGTCCTCCATGTCCATCTGAGGTTGCCTAGCAGCATTGTACATATTTAATTAGGCCTTCATGTTTCCAAAGGTCACCTCCATCACCCTTGACCTGCATTATATGCAAGCATTTGCAGTGGCCAAGAATAGCCTTCTAAGGATGATAGGAATTGGAGTCTTACTTTTGTAAGGGTCCATGTCTAAAACTAGGAAATTAGCAGGATAGTAGAACTTGTCCACCCCCACCAAAACACCCTCCACCACACTCACATGTCTCCTCTCAGACCTATCAGCCAGTTGGAGTATAACTGATATGAATTTTAGCTCCCCCAAACCTAGCTCCTCATACACAGAATATGGGAGCAAGTTCACACTGGCCCCTAAGTCCAAGAGGGCTCTACCAATGGTATGGTTTCCAATTATGCAGGAGATAGTAGGTACCCCTGGATCCTGTAATTTCTTAGGTGTGGTAATGAATAGAACTGACTCAACATGTTCAACAACAAAAATCTTTTAGACAACTGCACCATTACCTTTCTTTTCTGTGTGCAGAGGTCTTTTAAGAATTTAGCATAAGCAAGGACCTGTTTTATAGCATCAAGCAAGGGCAAATTGATCTTGACCTGCTTGAAGGTCTCCATCATTTCCTCTATCTGAATATTTTCCTTATTAAAAAGAGATGGACCAACAAGTGCACGAGAAAATGGTAGTTGTGAGACTGCTGGTGCCACAGCTGTATGCCTAACCACATCATGGTCAAATTTTTATTTTTTTCTTTTTTCTTCATTTATTATTTACTGTTGGGGTTCAATATCAGCCCCTTTATTTTGCCCTTACTGCTCCTCAATAGGGGATGAATTTCTTGGTGCTTCAACACTTATATTTCTTTCATTTTCACTCTCTATGATCTCCTCAACTGCTCTGCCCACTAAATTATCAATCACCCTACCACTCCTTAAGGTAGTGATTGCATTAGCCTCCTCATAGGTAGAAGATGCTTCTCTAATCATGTACTGCCCTTTAGAGTTGGCCAAGGGTTGACTAGGTAGTTTTCCCTCCTCTCTCTTGTTCAAAGCATTATAGATTTGACCCAGTTGATCCTCTATTTTTTAATGCTTTGCCCATGAGAGTTTACAGTTTGGACTAGATTCCCCAAATTCTGCATAGATGCAAGCATTTGCTCTTCAAAGGAAGAGAATCTGGGCTACTGTGGGGGCAAGACTAACTAATTGGGCTGTGGGGTAGGCAACTGAAAATTCTACCTTGGTGGATAGCCTTGATTAAATTGGTGCTGGGGTCTATATGGAGCTTCCAACTACTGCTGTTGGGGCTGAGGGTATGTGTCTTTTCTCTACCTTAAATTTGGGTGATTTCTCTATGTGTACCCAGCAGGTTGCTGCCCATATAATTGGGCAGCATTGGCATGCTCCATAACTAAATCGGGGAATTAGTTGGCTGATGGATAATCTTAAAGTGAATGTGTGGGAGATTGGCATATCAGACATGCCTCTTCCACCTATGCAACCATCTTCGGTTGCATCACATTCATCAATTTGTCAAACTTTAAACTTAGATTGTCCACCTTCCTTTTCAATTCACTTTTCACCTTAACTTCATACATTTCACCTCTAGGGGTGAACTCTTTCCGAAAACTCACAAGCAATCGAAATATCGGTGATGATGTTCTTCACTTCCTGTTGTTCTTACAGAAATGCTAGGTATCTACCGCATCTATTCCTTATCATCTGCTTAGCTCGTATTGCAGAGATGATTGGTATAATCTTACCCTTGTCACCGATAAATCGAAAAGACTTCTGCTTCGGTGGACGGAATGTGACGACTTTTCATAGGCAGTCAACGCTCGCATGATAAGCGTATAGCTAATTCATGCCAAGGAGTATATCGAATCCTTACATATTCAACAAAATGAGATTTGTTATCGTCTCGGGATCTTCAACTCGTACAATAATAGATCGATAATCCGTGTCTGTAGTCACTAAAATTCTCGTAGGAACTGACACTTCCAAAATGAACTCCAATGCTTCGAGAATGACTTTCAATCTTCTCATAAACTTTGGAGTTACAAACGAGTGGGTAGACCCTGGGTCAATCAGAACTCGTGCATCACAACGATCACCGTTATTTTCTTTATATAATTATAAGGTACTTACTGTTGGTGTGCGCTTTTTCTGAATTCCTTTCGGTCCCTATGAATGAGTGGCCCAATTTTTTCCTGAGTGGACTCTGGTAATGCGGTATTTGGAATATTGGAAATAAGAAAAGGAGGTTCTAGGAAGATTCTTAGTTTGTTGTGATCGCCAACTGCAGATATTTAACGATGTTGTAACACGTCAGTGATCACGCTTTAGAGCGAGTGTAGGTTACTTCTTTATTGAATCGTCTGCCTGCGAACGTCAGCAGCTCTGACTCTTCTTTATAATTTAGATAGTTTTGTTTTTCTTTCCTTATTATTGTTGTGATTTTACTTAGCTTAAGTTTCCTCGTTCTACTATGAGTCTAACTGTATGAATTTGTTGTAGTGAATTAATCTAATATTTTAATGTCCTAATCCTAGTGTAATTCTACTTGATTTGAATATTCTAATCCTATTAGAAGTCTAATTACTTTAATATTTTAATCCTATTAAAAGTCTAATTAATTAAGTCTCCTAATCGTGCTAGGAGTCTAATTAATTCAAGTGTTGTGATCTTATTAGAAATCTAATTAATTTAGTTTTCTAATCTTACTAGAAGTCTAATTAATATTAGTCTCCTAATTATACTAGGGGAATGCAAATATATTAATTCCAGTGAAACTCTAATTAAAGCAAGTATACTAATTATACTGAAATTCTAATCAATGCAAATATACTAATTATGTTAAAATTCCAAGGCAATTATACAAATTTTATTGAAATTCCAAGTAAAGCAATTATATTATATTAAAATTGTAATTAAAGCAAATATACTAGTTCTGTTAAAATTCTAATTGAAATAGAGGACTAATGTTACTAAAACTGTAATTAAAGCAAAAGAACTAATTTGATTAAAATTCCAATTAAAGCAAATAAACTAATTTTACTAAAATTTTAATTGAAGTAATGAATTAATTATACTAAAAATCTAATTAAAGTAATGAATTAATTATGCTAAAAATCTGATTAAAGTAATGAATTAATTATGCTAAAAATCTAATTAAAGCAATAAATTAATTATGCTAAAAATCTAATTAAAATAATGAATTAATTAACTAAAAATCTAATTAAAATCAAGGAACTAATTTTACTATAATTCTAAAAAAAAAAGGAGTTTTGGGCCCACTATGCTAAGGAGGATTGGCCTCATTCCCGAGTACCCTCCGTAAGCTCCCTTGGGCAAATCGGGTGGCTAAGATTAAAGCAAATTAGATTTTAGATTATGATATAATATTTTTTTGGATTTTTAAAGCCGATTTTGGATTATACTTATGAATTAAATATGAAACTAGAAATTAAGAAAATTGAATTATAAATTGGGATTTTAGAACTCTTAGATTAAGGAATTAAAAATTAGAATTTAAAATCTAAGGACTGAATTTGGGACCGAAATCAGAAAATCAGACTGTATGATTAAAGACTGGTTCTAGAAACTAAGAACTAGAACCAGAGATTAATAATAGGACTGGAGATTAAGATTTCTGAATAAGATTAAAGTCTAAGGTCGGTGATTAGGCCGTCAAATTAAGGACTAGTTCTAGATTCTGAGGACTAGAACCAGAGATTGGACATTATGATATAAAAACAAGGTACTATGGTCTAAGACTGAAAATTTAATATTAATAATTGAAATTAAGAAAAACCTAAAATTAAGAACTAACACTAAGGTCGGAAACTAAAGACTAGATTTTTACCTAAGGTCGGGATGCGGAGAGGAATCTCGAAGTTCAAAGCTCGGATTCGGGGGACTTGAAGTTCGAATCTCGAAGTCATTGCTCTGTTTCTCTCTGTGTTCACTCTCCAAATTTTTCAGCCTCTCTTAGGGCGAATTAAAAAGTCTTTTATAGATTTTTTTCTAATTAAATGCCCTGTTTCAGGCATTTAACCAAATTGCGCACCGATTTCTCGGTACTTAATCACTTTGAGTTGGTCACCGACTCAGTGAGCGACCGACTGACTGGTTTAGTTGAGTTTCCTAATTCTAATCATATTAGAACTAATTGCACGCCTGGTGTGGAGTGTGCCATCTAATTAAGTATCTTGTTCGAAGCGCTTAATAGTGGAATCTTGGGGGTCAAGGACTGTGAGACTAGGTCGAGCGTAAGTCAATTACGTGCCGGTGATGGGGCGCTCAATTCAATCGTGCGTGTCGTGTGGAGCACGTAATCGAGTCTCAAGGTGGTATGGGGAAAGGAAGTCTGGTTTGAGAGGAGACTGATTGCACGTTTGTTAGTTTGCGTACAATCGAATTACACGTGTGGTTTGAGGCGCGTAATTCGGGGTTGTTCAGGTCCAAGTCTGGTCAGAAATGCTAGATTATTATTTCAGCCTGTATTTTAACTATATACTATTATTTCAGTATATAGTCTCCCTATGTTGAGATCTGAGCCACAGAGCTATTATTTCAGCCTGTGTTCAGTCATGTACTATTATTTCAGTGTATGGTTCCCAATTTAGGGTTAAGGGGTCTAAAATGCTAGACTATTATTTTAGCCTGCATTTCGACTATATACTATTATTTTAGTATATAGTCAGTCTCCTTACGTAGGAATCTGAGCCACAGAGCTATTATTTCAGCCTGTGTTCAGCCATGTACTATTGTTTCAGTACATGGTTCCCATGTTAGAGTTATGGGGCTTGAGCCATAGAGCTATTGTTTCAGCCTGTGTCCAGCCATATACTATGTTTCAGTATATGATCTCACATTAGGGTTGTGAAACTGTAAGAGAAGGTGAGTCCTTTTTGAAAAGTCACAGATAAGGTTAAAGGTTGACCAAACGAATTTATATATTCTGAGAGGGAAAAATGGGGGAGTCTACACCTACGTCAGTATATATACTAGATAATTAGGCATACATGAAAAGATGTAATACTCACATAAGTAGAAATCTAGCAGATCATCCTTATTTATGCACCCTCTTCATCTAAAATACAATTAACTAATGTAAACATAGGTAGACGATTATACCTTGAATGACGTCATTGCTTGCCCGAGCATCTTCAGTGGTTACTATAAAAGCACGACTTTATATGGTAGGTCTCATAGGTCGCATAGGCCCTGGTGCTGTAGCAGATGAAATCGTGCCCTCCATCAGTTCTGGGCAGTCTCTGATCATATGCCCCCATCTTTTCACATTTAAAACACCCTCTTGTGCCTCGTCTATAATCAAAAGTCTTATGAGATTTGCCACAACGGGCACATGTGACTTGGGGGCCCGACGACACTGCTCTCGAAAATCTCTGAGTAATCGATGCTCCTGAAGTTTGAGTCTAAGCAGGGCCATCTATACAGAAAAGTCTCACAGGAGTAGATACAGGTGGCTTGGGATAATTTGTGTAGGTATGTTGTCTTGAAACTGGAGCTGGTGCTGTCAATCTCGACTTTTTGTTCCCCAAATAGTAGTCACTTGCTCTCCCTTGGCCCGCCTTATTCTTGTTTTACTGATCCTGCCTCTTATACATATTATCTATATCTCTCTCGGCCACAATTGCCTTTCCCATCACTTCAGCATAGGTCTCTAGCTCCAACACCGAAATCCTATCTCACACATTTGGCCTTAAGCTTTCTTCAAATTTACTAGCCTTCAGCTAATCCTAAATTCACAATGTTCAAATACACCCTTAGGAATGCTTAAAGAAAACTAAGGTATACCTTTATGAAGAATTTAAACCAAAAGAAACAAAACACCCTTTTCTCTATTTCTCGCACAAGTGAGCCGTAGAGCTCGTGCACGAGCCCAAAACATGACATTCCTCATGCGGCCGATTGGAATTCTGCCTGCTGTTGATGGTCCTGTGAGGTCTCGCGTGAGAGAGGCCCATTCCACTTAAGTCCTCACGTGAGCGAGTCACAGAGCCCCATGGGCTTACTTATACCCTCAGAAGGTTTCTCGTGCGAGCGAGCTCTGAAGCTCGTGCGCATGAGAAACAAAAATGCTTCAGATCTGAGTTTCTCTTTAACTTGATCTTCAACACACCTCAACCACATTTATTACACATCATAATAAACATTAAATGACCCATTTTAAACACATTTAGCATTGAATTCTCACCTTCAACTCGGCGATCTACCCGTAGATTGGATCGTCCTCTTTGTTACAACAAGAGGGATTTCCAAAACCCACTCCAATCATACCGAGCACCACGAACACGATCCAGCCAATGAAATCGTAGGCAATCCTTCATGCATTCATACACTTCCCAAGTACTTCACCATGATCAAGTGAATCTAACACAAAGGCTCAAGAAAATCCTATCTTTTCTCTTGAAACCCCCCCCCCCCCCTCTCTTCCTTTTTCTTTCTTTCTTGTTTGCAAATCTCAAAATCTAACAAATGGCTCTCACGTGTGAGACCCCTCCTTATCCTAGCAAGTTCACTTTGCTACCATGTCAAACACAAACACTTGGTTTGTGTGTTACTTATCCACGAACTCTCTTCAGGTGTAAGGCACATACACATAAAAGTGTGTTTGTTTGCATGGGTTCCCTTGTGAACCATACACACCATAATCTTGCACATGCATCTCACGACTTACACGGTTTAATATATTGGGGTTATTACACTATCGATTAGTTCCCAAATTGATCGATCGGTTTCCATATTGATCGATCAAATTTTATTTCGATCGATAGATTTCTCCAGAAACTCATAACACGCTCACTGTTTTCACAAATCGATTGATCAGTGCATAAACTGGTTGATCGGACTTCAAAATCAATCGATCGAATTTCATTTCGATCGATCAATTTCTCCATAAACCTTCACATTTTTTTTCTATCAAAATCGATCGATCAGATACCTATTTCGATCGATCGGTTTTGTCAAATTTTTCAGAAACACAGGTTTCTTCCTCATCTCATTTTTTTTCTAAATTTTGAATCCTAGACTCTTAAATTTTCCACCATATCTTAATTAAAGTCTAACATAACTATTTTATTTTTTTGCTCGCCAAAAAGGGGTTTTGATGGGCCCCCCACCCTTCAATTAATAAAAAATAATAATTACAATGCAGCCATCAAGTATAAGCATAAACTATAACCATTAGGATAAGACTGCTACCATCAAGTAGGGCAATAAGACAAAACGTGTCGTAGCAGACTTTTTTTGTGTGTAGGCAAGTTGGTAGCTGGTATGTTGAAGATGCGATTGTTCCTTTCCCTCCAAATAGTGTACACCGCGGCCATTAACAAGTGCTGCAGGTGAGCGATGGTGCAATCCGCAAGATTGGAATTAAGGATGATGCTAGTCATGGGAGCACGTCTAATACCATACCGACTAAGGATAGATTCCATATCCAGGACGTGTACCCGTAGCCAAAGAATAAGTGATCATGTGATTCCCTATTAGCATTGCAGAAATTGTACCTTTGGTTGACGACAATACCGCACCCAATTAATAGGTCGATTGTGGGAAGTTTTCCAAGAGCAGCCCGCCAAAGCACAAAAGCATGGCACTGAATTCTTCCATTGAACCACACAAAGGTCGTCCAAGCCAGGGTAGGGCTATGTACGCAAGAAGCTTCCCAAGCAGAATGAAGACAAAACTTACCTTTTAGAGAAGGCAACCAGATCATAGAAGCCTTTCTATGGCTACTATTGGGACTTCATGAATGATATTCCAGGCAGCCATGAGGTCAGCAGATGAATCACTCAAAAACATCATTGTGCTCACCCTTTGAGGTTGTTTCCTCGATCCACATGATTTCGCCGAAGAGAGGGTTTTGGAGCGAAAATCATTGAATCGAGCACAACCTTACAACGAATCTCCGTTCCAACACATTCTACTCTTCGTTTAACTTACAGTGGATGATGCGAGCACATGGTTGGCTCTTCTTCCTTCCTCTTCTCACTTCTTTCTCTCTCAACGGTTGGAGCAAATGCAACTTCTCTAAGAAGTTTCACTTATTTATATAAGTGGGTCTTGGTTCTGGTATAAAGCTAGTACATCTAACTAGCTTATTAGCACTTTTAACTAAAACAAAAGGTTTGTTAGGTGTGAAGCTTGCACATTGAAATCGATGCACTAGTTTACATCCAAAGGTCAAAGTGAGATTTGGAATCCACTTAACAAGTATGGGGCGTATTCTCTGCCAACCACATACATCTATTGGGTGTTTTAAGGTTTGAAAATTTTGGGTTATTACATTTGAAGATTTTGGAGCTTCAGAGAAGATGAAGATGAGCTTGAATGGGGGATGATGAGAAGATGACTTAAACAATAATAGAGAAGTTGAAAGAATATTATGAGATGTTTAAAACTAATTTTGGGCACATATCCCTGAAATTTCAAGATTATGCCATGCTTGGATATTATCCACTTCTCAAAAATTGATAATTTGGCCCCCAAAAATTTCTTAACTCATGCATTGCATATTATGTGAGCATGAGAAAATGCTCCACATTTGGGTCAACAGGATTTTCCCTTCATTTGTTTGTTCACTTGTCATTACATGTGGCTTGGGTATTGGGCTTTCTAGAGTTTTCTAGGATTATAAGGATCTATAGGGGCAAGCAGGGTGCCCTCAGAAGCCTTGGATCACCATGAACTTGGATGCTCAGCTCCAAATATCATCAAAAGTATCAAACCAAAAGAAGGTGTCTACAGCTGCCCCTCTTTTGTGTTTAGTTGCTTGCAACCGAAGACTAAAGAAGAGAAACCCAGCTCACCTGAGTTCCATAAAAAATGATCTCACACACAGGCCAACTAGAAGGAAAGACCTTTAGTCTTCCCTAACAGGTGGGTTACCGAAATACGTCTTACACTGTAAGGCTTTTGGACCCGCCTAACCAGTGAGTTGTCGAAGTACATCTCGGGCCAAAGAAGGCTTCATGTCCACCCACCTAAGTAGTGTTTTGTTGGTGTGACATGCTCGAGAAGACTTAAAAGACTGTTGACATCTCGGGCCAAAGAACGATTCGGGTGGACCTTGTGATGGAACATATGAATGCTGCTCAGTCCTATGGACAACAGCCTACTGCTGGTTATCATTAGAGAAACCACTCCAACTTGAGGTGGAAACAAAATACATTCCAAAATCAGCAGCAACAGTAGCCACAACAGTATCCGATGTCTTATAGGAATGCCCAGCCATACCAACAGAACTACTTTCCAAGGCCCCAATATCAACAACCTATGGCCCAGCTAATGGCTCAACCTTTGTATCAAAGTTCACCAACTCCAGCACCCTCTAGATCCCTCACCTTTGAAGAGCATGTTCTGGCTTCACTGCAAAATTTAGGCTCTTTGTCACAAACTGTTAACTCCCATAGCCAAAGTATAAAAAAGATAAAGGACCACCTTAGTAAGCTATCTAATACTTTGACTAGGAGAGAGGAGGGAAGACTGCCTTATTAGCCCATGAACAATCCAAAGGTGTCGTACATGGTGGGTGAGACTTCTTCCCATGAAAGTGAAATTGAATGTGGAAGGCTGGTTGATAACTGAGTTGGTGTTAACCGTGATGAGGAAAGTACAGAAAATGAAGGAACAACCCATGATGATATGCAGCAGGAGCAACATATAAAAAATAAGGGGGGTGTTGATGTACCCCAATAGAAAACTAAAAATAAAAAGAAAGAAAAATCTAATGAGCTTGTTAAGGCAGTAAATGTGAGATCAGTCCCCCATTTTTCATTTCCCAATGCATTGAAAGCACCTTCTCTTTTTGATAAGGAGAGTGCTAAAGTGGAGGAGATGATGAAAACATTCAAATAAGTAAAGATCAAATTGCCTTTACTTGATGCTATCAAGCAAGTTCCAGCTTATGTAAAATTTTTAAAAGATTTATACACCCACAAAAGATAATCTAGGATACATCTATCTAAGAAGGTCTTTTATGCTCAAAAAAGGAATTAAGTACTGGCCATTACAACCCCAACCAAACTTCAAGACCCTAGAGTTCCCACAATCCCTTGCATCATTAGGGATCATACAATTGAAAAGGCTTTATTAGATCTGGGAGCTAGTGTAAACCTACTTCCATATTCAGTTTATGAGAAGTTAGACTTGGGAGAATTAAAGCTCACACATGTGGTTCTACAACTAGCTAACAGATCTGAAAGGAGGCCTGTGAGAATGATAGAGGATGTGTTAGTTGGAGTTGACAAATTTTTCTACGTAGCAGACTTTCTGGTGCTTGACATGGAGCCAAGCAAGTGCACCACCTTCATTCCTGTGATTTTGGGAAGGCCTTTCTTGGCCACTGCCAATGCTTGTATCTAGTATAGATCAGGAGTAATGGAGGTATCTTTTGGCAATATGAAAGTGAAATTGAATGTGTATGATATAAATCAGCCTCACTTGGATGATGAAGATTGCTTTTTAATTGATGTATTTGATGAGCTTATGGAAGACTTTGCCCAAGCTGCTGTATGGTGATGATTTTTGTGATATTTTTGAAAATGTGTGGAGTGAGATTGTGGAAGAGAAGGCCCCCAAACCCTTGATTCAAGAGGTGAAATAAATTATTATATGAGGCCGGCAACAAGGTGTCCACCACGGAAACTTGTTGTGTTACCTCTTTCACTACCAGCAAAGGCACCTTTGTTGCCTTCTCTCATATGTCCACCAGATGTAGAGTTGAAACAGCTGATTAAGACCTTAAAATATATTTTTTAGAGACAAACCAAAAATTATCAGTGATCATTTCTTCCTCTCTCACTGATGAGCAAGCAGAAGAACTGTTGTGCGGTTTAAAGAAGCATAGGAGAGCAATAAGTTGGACTATTGCTGACCTTGGGGGTATCAACCCAGCTATGTGCATGCATAAAATCTATCTTGAAGAGAGTTCTAAACCCTCTAGAGAAATACAGAGAACATTGAACCCCCACATGCAAGAAGTGGTAATGAAAGAAGTGGTCAAATTGTTAGATGCTAGAGTCATCTACCCAATTTCAGATTCTGAATGGGTGGCACCTACTCAAGTGGTCCCTATGAAATCTGGAATTACTGTGATTAAAACTGATTCTGGTGAACTTGTTCTAACTAGGGAAACCACAGGTTGGAGGGTGTGTATAGACTATCGAAAGCTCAAATTGAAAACCAGAAAAGACCACTTCTCTTTTCCCTTCATTGACCAAATTTTGGATAAGTTGGCAGGTAAGGCTTTCTATTATTTTCTTAATAGATATTCGGGGTATAACCAAATCCTTATTTATGCACAAGATTAAGAAAAGATAACTTTCATATGCCCATTTGGCACCTTTTCTTATAGAAGGATGCCATTTGAACTGTGTAATGCCCCTGTAACTTTCTAAAGGTGCATGTATGCTATATTTTCTGGCATGATTGATCAATTTTTAGAGATATTCATGGATAATTTTCCTATTTTTGAGGATAACTTTAGCCAATGTCTACACCATCTCAGCCTTGTGTCGCAGAGATGTGAGGAAACTAACTTGGTGTTAAGTTGGGAAAAGAGCTATTTCATGGTCAATCAAGGCATTATCCTTGGCCATGTGGTTTTTCACAGAGACATTGAGGTAGACAAGGCTAAAATTGATCTGATTTCACACTTACCCCTACCAAAAACTGTGAAACAAGTCAGATATTTCTTGGGGCATGCCGAGTTCTATAAGAGATTCATCAAGGATTTTAGCAAGATCACAAAACCTCTTTGTCAAATGTTATGCCAAGAGGTTCCCTTTGAGTTTGATGATGAATGTCTCCATGCCTTTGAGCTTTTGAAAGGTTGTTTAACCTCTGCACCTATCCTTCAAGCACCTGAGTTTTCTTTGCCATTCGAACTTATCTGTGATGCATCAGATTTTGCTATTGGTGCAGTCTTGGGACAAAGGAAGGATAAGGCTCCATTGTGTGATTGCTTATACAAGCAAAATCGTGATTGATGCTCAGTTAAATTACACCACAACTGAGAAGGAATTGTTGGCAATTGTCTATGCTTTAGAGAAATTCAGGTCTTATGTTTTGGGATCTAGGATAGTGGTGTTCACAGACCCCCTCAGCCCTAAAGTAGCTTTTGTCAAAAAAGGATGCAAAGCTAAGATTAATTAGATGGATCCTCCTATTACAGGGGTTTGATCTTGAGATTAAGGATAAAAAAGGGGTTGAAAATATGGTTGTAGACTACTTATCCAGGATCCTAGCTGAGGAGTTTGATAGGCTGCCTATCAATGATTCTTTCCTTGATGAACAATTATTTACTATCAGCACCTCTACACCTTGGTTTGCAAATATTGTGAACTACTTGGCTATGGGTAGGATTCCCCCACATTGAAACAAAATGGACAAGGAGCTATTCTTTTCACAGATTAGACATTACATGTGGGAGGATCCTTACCTGTTTAAGTATTGTACAAACCAAGTGGTGAGGAGAAGTGTCTCTGATGAGGAATTTTATAGCATACTAACTATGTGTCATGAACAGGCTTGTGGAGGCCATTTCAGTGGGAACAAGACTATTGCCAAGGTGCTCCAAAGTGGATTTTATTGGCCCACTCTCTTCAGCATGATATCACTGTAAAGCTTGTGAAAGATGCCAAAAGATGGGAAGTATCTCTAAATGAAACTCCATGCCTTTACAGCTTATACTTGTGGTTAAACTTTTTAATATCTGAGGAATAGATTTTATGGGCCCTTTTTCTTCTTCATATGGGTATAATTTTATCCTTGTGGTAGTGGACTATGTGTCCAAATAGGTTGAAGCCATTGCCACAAGGACTAATGACCATAAGGCTATCTTAAAATTTATCAAAGAAAATATCTTCTCAAGATTTGGCACCCCTTGAGCCATCATCAGTGATGGGGCAGCCATTTTTGGAACAAAAATTTTGAAAGCTTGCTCAAGAAATATTCTATTACATATAGGATTGCAACTCCCTACCACCCCCATACTAGTAGGGAGGTTGAAATCTCAAATAGGGAGATAAAGCACATCCTAGAGAATACAGTTAGGGTATATAAGAAGGACTGAGCCATGAGGCTTAATGATGCATTGCGGGCTTATAGGAGTGCCTATAAGACCCCAATTGGTATGTCCCCTTTCAGGTTGGTGTATGGCAAGACATGTCACTTGCCAGTAGAGTTAGAACATAGAGCATATTGAGCTGTTAAGATATTGAACATTGATCTAACTTCTACTGGCATGCACAGGAGGCTCCAGCTGTCAGATCTGAAAGAGCTAAGATTGGAAGCATACTCCAATGCTAAGATCTACAAAGAGAAAATAAAAAAATCAAAGCCTTCTATGACAAGCATTTGCTGAGGAAAGAGTTCACAGCTAGCAGCAAGGTATATTATTTAACTCTAAATTAAAAAATTTCCCAGGTAAATTGAGATCCAGATGGGAGGGACCTTACATGATAGAGCATGTATCCCCATCTAGAGCTATTTAAATTAAGGATCTCAAAGATGGTAGGATAATGAAGGTGAATGGTCAAAGGCTCAAACATTTTGTTGATAATGTGGTGGAGCCTGTGGTGACCATCCACCTCCAAGAACCACCAAAATGTGATTGATTCTCAATAATATATACTATGTATCATAGCTGCTGTGTTTATCAATATGTGTTGCTATTTTTGTTTTAAATTTGATTGACATTTTAAATATGGTTGCCAATTGCGCTTGATGTTTGCATTTATAAATCACAAGTCAGTAGTCAGTAGGTTTGAAGCATGTGTCATCAATTCCAAGGCAGGAGAAATGAATGGGAGCTGAGGAGAATTGATAAATTTGGATGACAGATGGACTAGGAGCTGAGTGAAATCTGTTTGAACTAAGAAACTACCTATCGAGAGGAGTGGAGAACATTTCGACAGGTTCTAAGTGTTCCCAGTATGCATTTCGACAAGATCTGGGACCTGTCGAGAGGTTTGAGTCAATTCTAGATAGGTTCTGAAGATGTAAAGATGATTGTCGATAAGATCTATGAACTTGCTGACAAATTCCGAAGGTTTTTGAGTATATTATCAATAGGTTCAGAGTACCTGTCAAGAGGTTTTCTGAACCTCTCAAAGTGATTTCTTTATGAAGCTTGGAACCTGTCAAGAGGATTAAATGTTGAGTTTAGAATACCAGTTGAGAGGTTTTGTAAACCTCTCAAAATAAATTATGCTGAAGTCTTGAACTCGTCGACAGGATTAAGTGAACCTCTTGAGAGGTTCAGCTGCTTTTCACTTTTCGAAAGGTTGTATTAACCCGTCGATACCTTGTCCCAATCCTGTCGAAAATTACTTTTCATCGTTTTAAACCTCTCGACAACCAAATTTCAGCCATTCGACAGCTTGTCTCTGAGCTTTATTTTCTCTCTGCCGATTTCCATTCTCTTTCTTGTTCCTTTTCTTCACTGGTTCCAACACTCACTTTGCCCTTGCTCCAAGTGCTTCAATTCTTCAAAAGCTACATTTTGCACCTATTGGAGACTAATTTAGTGTCATGCACATTGAGATCTGAGAAACCCTAGGTTTCTGATGGTAAGTCCTCATTCACCATTCACTTTGTGATTTCCTTGCTCAGTACTTTCATTGGTAATTTTTGTGGTGATTCATTTGAGACATAGAGGATTTTTGTGAATTATTGAGATATAATTTGTATAAATTAAGTGTCCAATGGCTGATCAAGAGGATACCCTAGCTACCCTTTTCAAAGCCCCTTCCACTAGGAAATCCAATAGGCTAACCAAACAGCTAAGGAGACCTCATCTGCCAAAAGAAAGCTTGTCTTGGATAAAGTTGAGAAATTTGAGAAACCTAGGAAAGCAAAAAAAGCTAAGAAGGCCCAAATCAGTTAAGAAATTATTGAAGAGGCTCCTGAGGCAACCTATGCCTGAGCCTAATCCTGAGGCGGAGCCTGAAGTCCTTGTGCACTTATGCTCCCCCCAATGAATTTGTGGATGCCTTAGGCCTGATTTCAGAGACAATTGTTGACACCCCCTATTTTTCTAAGGAAGAGGAGTGTAAGGATACTTTGAATTATTTGGTGAAGGCATGCCTGACACCCATGCTGACCCCATTAAATGAAAAATTTTACCCTAGGCTGGTCAAGTTGTGGTATCAGAAACTCAAGAAGAAGACCAAGCCAGGTTCAACTAATCCTTGTCTGGAGACTATAATTGATCACCAAGAGATTGTTGTGAATTACAGAGATATAGGGGTGGTTTTAGGGGTCCCATCAGTTTTTGACACCACTTATGGCCTAGCAAACCTGAGAGTGCTTCCTTTAAAGTAATGGTCAGGCACCTCACTCAAGGCATTGTGGGGTCTGGGGAGTTCTTGATGAGGAGAGATCTACCCCCCAGCATGCTGTTCATTGATTTAATTTTGAGAAAGAATTTATATGTCAGTGGACATCAGCAAGAAAGGAGAACCCCCTTAGTGGATGCCTTATACTTTTTCTCCAAGGGACAATTTATGAATGCTGCCCAACTAATATTTGATGCAATGGTGGATGTCAATAACAAAATTCGGGGAGTGCAAGCCTTACTTGGCCTACCCTACAGCAAGCTCATCACTGCCTTACTTAAGAGAGGAAAATTTGCTTTCTCAAATGATAAGCCAGTGGTGAAGGTGACTCCAAAAGTATTTGGGAAGAGGGCTTGGTATATCAGTAGGACCCTAATTGGGAAGAGTAAGAACAAATCAAGTGAGGATCCTGAGATAGAAGCTCCACAAGTAGTCAGCTTTGCTGCTACACATGGCACCTCTACTTCTGCTAGTTCAGAGCCTCTCCCAACAACTATCACTAGCTCAATACCTCCTCCTGGGATCTCTACATCAGTCACCTCTGAGCTTCTACTCCAATCTGTTGCTCCTGGCTTGGAGCCTCCACCTATGACCTTTGCACCCACATCATCCCCTCCATCAATTTGACTTTGCCTATGGTCAGCTCCTCTGATGCCAGCCTCACCATTCCCCCCTCTGTCATACCATCCATCTCAGTTTCTTTACCTTCCATTCCAGTTTTCATTCCCCCCAGCAGCTAAGCCACCCTTTCAACCATTACTACATCCACACCTTGGTCAATTACTCTTCTTACCATAGACCCCATCCCTACCTTACCTCTAGCTAGCCCATCCATATCAGTTGTTGAACCTTTCAGCCCTGCACCTTCCACATCAGCTGTTCCAGTTACCACTTCACTATCCATACCCTTTGACACTAACCCCACTTTCTCCTTCTCACCTACCCATACCCAAGAGCTGGACCACCAGTCCACTAAGGGATATTCATCCCTAATTGACTCTATTGTGGAGGACATTGGGTATGAATATAACCCCCTACCTAACTCCCCACAACCTACCCATTTCCAGTCTATACTCACCTCACCTTTTCAGCATGCCCCCACATCTCCCTTCCAACCCATGCACCCTATTCCACTTGTTATCCAAGCCCATATCCTACCTGAGGCCTCCACCCAAATACTTTCCCTTCTCACCACTATCCTTGCCCAGCTCCAAACCAACACAGTCAACCAAGCTGCCATGGCCACCTACCTACAATCCATCCAATCAACCATAAGCCCTGTTACCCTTACCTCCCAACCTCTTTCAGTCCCTACTCCTACATCCACCCCACCTCCTCCTTTAGTAGTAGTTTTCACTGCTGAGGTGGAACACCCACCCCCTCCTCCCCAACCCATTATCCTTCCTTTTACACTTATTAATGCTTCCACCCAAACAAGCACTGAACCCCAACCGATCCCTATCCATTTTCCCCTTACTGCCCCACCTTTGGACATCACTCCCCAACAATCCCCACCTGTAGTAGCAACATCTGATACTGCCACAGATGTCGAGCACCTAATTTCCACCTCCTTAATTCTCACCCAAACTGAGCCTGACCTTGAAGTCCTTCACCCTTTACCCTCAATCCCCACCCCACCCATGCCATCATCCATCCCCTCTCCATTGCTAGCTGGCTCTTCTTTCATTGCTGACCTACCCATACTACCTGCCTCTTACTTTTCCATTTCTCCATACCTAGCCCTCCTAAATGCCATGCCAAATGACCCATACCTCAAAAGGAATGTCATTAGAGGCATGGCTGACCTCAAAACCTCAATCAGGAACCCCTATGATGAGAAGATAAGTCGAATGGAGCTAAGGCATAGAGTTCAATTGCTGGGAAGATCAAAGGGGTGGGGTAGAATTTTGATTCAATACGAAGCCTAGAAGAACACTGCAGCAACAGAGAAATTGACAGAAGATGGACTTGAGAAAAGGCTAGCTGCCTCCAGAGAGGTCACAAAGGCCACCAGGAAACTCTATGAAAGTAGAGTTCTGCTTGCTGAAAAGAAGGGCAAAATCCTTGAAAGGAGAGTTGTTGAACTGATTGGCACAGAACCTGCACAAGCCACTACCCCTCCAGCCAGTTCAATTGTTGTTGCTGATAAGGATGAGAGAGGAAAAAGAGTCCAAGTCATGGATGAGCCAGCAAACAATTGAGCTTATTAGACTTGTATATGTCATTAGTTAGGATGTTTGTGTATATTCTTTTTTTAGTTCTTTCCCCTTGCATTGTACATATTACTGTTTTATTTTTACTCTCTCCTCTTTTATTTTTACTATTCATCTTCTTCCCCTAGCTCTTGGTTCTAGGGTTTCTATTTCTGTTCATCTACAGATACATATTAACCCCCTTTCCTTGTTCTTTCACTGAACTTTTGGCCTAGATTCTTCTTTGACCATGCTCATCCCCCTGCTGCTGTTCCATTAACCGTGCCATCACCTTGCTGCTGTTACAGGTTTTTTTGTAGTCATTCCTCGCTACCAAGGTTGGTAGCTAGGAAACCCTCTCTGCCCACCTGACAACAGCTTGTTGTCCCCTTTGCCCTTCTGGTTTCCAGCTGCCTCTTCTTGGAGAAGCTTTTGTTTCCTGCACTCCTTTGATTCCGTTTACCTAGTTCTTCAGGGAGCAAGAAGCTAGGCTGGTTCTCTTCTTCTTGTTGCTACTTCTGAAACTTGGGATGCATCGTCGCCTCTTCTGGATATATTTCTGAAGCTGGGATCTGCTTGCCTCTCAATATGGGGAAACCCAGATCTTCACCATCCAGAGATCCATCTTCTCCAAGATCCCTTGAAATCCACAGGCTAAAAGCCCACCTTGCCACTTACAATCAATCCCTGGCGCTAGGTATAGCCAGGATCCCTGATGCTGATCCAAACATGTCCCCCGGGCGTTGCTCCTCCCCTTTCTTTGGCAAAGATAGTAGCCCCATTGGGCAGCCAGAGGCTGGGGCTTCCTCCATCATCACTACATTTACTGGTGGAGAAGAACAATCTACCACCATTCACTTTGTCCTCCCTGATAGGCGCTCAACACATAACACAACCTCCTTGTTCACAAAACCTGCCAACCAAGCCTTGAGTGAGGGAGAGAAAGTACATTCAAACCCCACTGGAAATGAAGATGGAGAAGATGAATCACACACCATTTACATTGACTCCCATGTGGGATGCTCAACACCCAACCCTTCACCCCTACTACCAGAACTTCTCAGCCAATCACTGACTAACAGCCAGAATTTTAAAAATGTAAGTTCTTTTTCAAATACTGTAGGCCACCAATTCTCCCGCCCAAATGTGATTGGACCTTCCACTAGTCGGGCCTCATACCCTTCACACTCCCCAAGCAAGCCTTTTGATCCTCTTGTCCCTACACACTCCACCAGCAATCCTGCTACTGCTATTGCTAACTCGCCTAATAAGCCCACTGGACCTACACATACCACCAGCAATCCTGCTACTGCTGACCTGCTCAATAAGCCCACTGGCCCTAAAGACCATTCACACACAGACCCGCCCAGTAAGGCCACAGATCCTACATTTTCCCCCAGCAAACCGACTGGCCCTACAGACGATTCACACACAGACCCGCCTAGTAATACCACAGATCCTACACCCTCCCCCAGCAAACTGACTGGCCCTACACACCCTTCCTTAAAGCCCACAGGCCCCTACATTCTCTCCCACCAACCCCAAGCACACTTCGATTGGGCCTATACCCATACTCGATAACAACACAAAACCCGACACTGGCCTATTGCTGCCCAGCCCATGGCAGGTTTGATCTCTGGCATTGAGCAGTTTAAATCTGAAATGATCCTCCCTCCATCCTAGAGCAGCCTGTTTCAGCACAAATCTTTCAAATCCTCTGACATTGAGCAGTTTAAATCTGAAATGATCCTCCCTCCATCCTAGAGCAGCCTGTTTCAGCACAAATCTTTCAAATCCTCTGGCAAAGAACTACAATACATAGCTCCCACCATGAAAGAGGAACTAGTTGCCATTTGCCCGAAGGCTGAACTAGAAGAAGCTGCCACTTGGTCTAACTCGCTTATTGGTTACATCATTGGACTGAAACCAAGCATATATGGGCTTAAAATTGCCGTTGACAGAAAATGGAGATGTAAAGGGGGGTTGGATGTTCTACCAATCAGTAATGGCTTCTTCCTCTTCAAACTTTCTAATGCCGATGACCGGAATAGAATCATCAAAGGTGGACCTTGGTCTATTGCTGGTTGCCCTCTGATCCTTTGGAAATGGACTGTGGATCGTCAGCCACAAAAGGAGCTTCTTTCCATTATTCCAATTTGGATTCGATTCCCGAGCCTTCACATGCACTTCTGGACCTCTAAAACACTCAGCAGGCTTGCGAGTGTAATTGGGAAACCGATCTCAATTGATGGCGGCACTTTCTCCAGAACTCGCATGGATTATGCGCGGGTTTGCATAGAGGTAAATCTTGAATGCTCGTTCCCAGACTCGATTCTTGTTGAAGTAGAAAATGGCATCTCTTTTAGACAAGATGTGGAATACGAATGGAAACCCGAGGCCAGCCCCCACTATCATTCCTTTGAGCATTTGCCCAGAGAGTGCTCTAACCGATCACCTGCACCAAAAACTCATTTGTTGAAGGATACTCCCATTAACAAGGACGGAAAACCTCTTAAACCAAATGGTCCAACATCCAATTCACTGGCAGCCATCCCAACTCTAGCTTTCGATGCTCTAACCTTAACACATCAGCAATCTTAAATGATGCTTTAGCAAGCAGCTCATCAGAACCTATTTATCATCCTGCAGCCAACACATCAGTAGTCAAGGCTCATCTTGGTGCCAACACAGTAATAGGCAATTCATCAACAATCAATTCTCATTCCATAGCCACCACATCAGCAATTAAGCTCCATCTTACAACCAACACATCAAAAGCAAACTCAGCAATCAAATCTCATCTGCAGCTTGCACATTAGTAACTACTTCTTAGCAGCAGCCTTTTCTCAACAACCAACACGGTGACACCCAGCACCCAAAACATCAGCCAACACATTAGTTCTCACCAACCAACACATCCTCCATTAACCAATTCACTTCAGCCAACACATTAGTAACCAACACACCTGCATCAAATCCTCCATCGAGCACATCAACAACCTATAAACCGATCACCACACCTCTTATCAAACCTAACTCTACCGCAGCCATGCCTTCAAAACATGCTTCTAAAAGACAGACCAAGCTTCCCTCAGCCAATCCATTCTACTTGCTCTCGGATTGTGAAACCTTCTTGCAAAACAAAGTGGCGGCTGATACCATGATTGCTCACTCGGGTACTCACTCGGCGGATAGTAATAGTAGGCAGCGACCACCAGGTACATTGGATACTTTCGGATTCGAAGTTGAAGATGCTCAAACTGTCAAAAGCCGGCCTGGGTCCCCTTACCCTCACTACCAACCCAAAGATGAATCCGATTCAGACAACTACGTGGCCTTTCCAGATGAGGCCACTAAAATCCTGCAAAAATCCTCATGATCTGTGCATCATGGAATGTGAGAGGGCTTTGTAGCCTTTCTAGGCAGCGGGAAATTAAATCCTCAGTCAAAGCTAACAAGCTGTCCATGGTCTCCCTAATTGAAACTAAATTGGATTCCTCTATCCTCCCTCGGTTGAAGAGACACATTTGTCCAAGTTGGAGTACATTCGAAAATGGTAGCCCGAATACCAAGTGCAGGATCCTTCTTTGCTAGAATGAAGATGTGGTGTCCCTAAAAATTCTATCTCATGACACTTAATTTGCCCACTGCCTACTTCAGATTCCTACGCTCCACCAAGAGTTCATGTTCACATCCATTTATGGAGAAAATATTGTTAGCAGAAGAAGCACCCTCTGGAACCAGCTCTCTAGCATCGGCAGCAACATCAGTCTCCCATGGATCCTTACGGAGGATTGGAACATGGTGAGATCCTCTACCAAAAAGATAGGGGGAACCCGGTGCCTTGCAAACTTCTTGATGAATTCAATAGCTTCATTGACTCTTGTAGCCTCAATGACATCAGATCCACTGGTCACTCTCTTACTTGGAACAATAAGAACACCAATAATAACAAGCATCAAATTGCTGCTAAGTTGGATCGTGCCCTGGTTAACCACCTTTGGACCAAACATTTCATCTCCTCCAATGCGAACTTTCAACCGTCTGGCCTTTCTAATCATAGCCCTGTCATCATCCACCTCACCAGCCCTGTTGATCCCTGGCCCAAACCATTCAAGTTTTTTTCAATGTGAACTTCTCATCAATCCTTCAAAGCTCTAATCCTGGATAGCTGGAATATTAGCGTTAAAGGGAATAATCCCATGTTCCAGCTTGCTGAAAAATTATGGAACGCTAAAAATGCTCTCAAGATCTGGAATCGAGATATTTTTGGATCTATCCATGAAGCCAGGAATACTGCAAAAATTGGTCTCAAGCAGATCCAAATGGAACTCCAAACTCTCTTGTTTGATAACAATCTTACCAAAGATGAAAAGGTGGCAACAACCAAGCTCCGTAGCATCCTTTCAGCTGAAGAGTCTTTTGCCCATGACAAATCTAGAGCCTTGTGGAAAAAATTAGGTGATTCCAATACCAAATATTTCTACTCAGAAATGTCTTTAAGGCACCACATCAATACTATCAGCAATATTACTCTCCTGGACAACTCCACTAGCTCAAACCAGCATGTTATCGAAATTGAAGTTGTGAGGTACTTCAAAAATTTGTTAAACAGATCTGCGGGTCATTCAGATACCACCAAAAGTGAAATTCCCTTCACCAATCACTTAACCAATAATGATCAGGAAATCCTCTCCAAGATAGTCACTCCTACTGAGATTAAAATGGCTGTTTTTTGCTTTGCATCCTCATAAAGCTCCGGGGCCGGACGGCTTCACGAGCACTTTCTTCCAAAAGTGTTGGGATATCATAGGTGGAGACATGGTGAAAGCTATCACTCATTTCTTTCGAGACAAACACATGCTAAGAAGCATCAATAGTACCTTTATTGCCCTGATCCCAAAGAGTGAGAATGTGGCCAAGTTCGATGAATTTAGACAATTTTCCTCTGTAACTTCATGTACAAAATCATCTCCAAAGTTCTCTCCACCAGAATTCAGCCCCTCATGCAAAAAATCATCAACCCGGCCTAATCAGCTTTTATCAAGGGCAGAAACATCCATGACAATATTCTTCTTTGTCAGGCCCTTATGCATGGCTTCCATAGAGCAAACGGGAAACCTAGGGTGACAATCAAAATTGACTTCAAGAAAGCTTTTGACTCGGTGAGATGGAACTTTCTTATTCATTGTCTATATCAGATTGGTTTCCCAAATACATTCATTGATTGGATTATTGAGTGCATTGCTACTCCCATCTTCTCGGTTCTTGTTAATGGCAGCACTAAAGGTACTTCAGCAGCTCCTCCGGGCTAAGGCAGGGAGACCCTATCTCTCCTCTCCTGTTCTCCATAGCTCTTGAAGGTTTCTCGTGTTTATTACTTCAAGAATGTAACTCACACAACATCACTCATTGGCTCACTGCCCCGCTCAACATCCACCACCTTATATTCGCTGATGATTTGATGATCTTTCGCTTCAGCCAATATTCATAATGCTAAGGAAATTCGTAAGCTTTTTTTTTTTGCTCGACAAAAATGGGGTTAATAGGGTCCCCCACCCTTCCATTAAAAGGAACAAAAAAAAATTACAGTGCCACTTCCAAGATGTAGGCAAAATAAACACAACTATACAGATGTACAACAACCAACACAACAAATACTATCCCAAGGAATGAAGGGGCAAATGATAACATTTGAATGAAGTTGAACCGAGCAGGGATGCTTGGGCGCTAGGTTGTGTATTAGAAGATGCGTGGATTCCATTCCATCCAAGGGAAGCAGGGTGCAGCTGTATCCAAGCTGAACTAGCATCATAATCTTTACAAAGCCTACATCAAGTCTGTAGCTTCCTAAGCTGATCTAGCACCATCAGTCATGTTCATACAGTGAAAACTAGCATGTGCATAAATTATACTTTCTCTAAACTCATCTACTATCATCATACATACACATTCATCTACTGATCTATATCAAGGCATCTAAATTGGTTTGACAATATTCCTAACATAATACAATATGTCAAGCTAATCTTATCGAACTGATATGAGCTATCATATATCACCTTCAAAACTGAATTAGCATACGCTCATACATCAAGCTGATTTGATGATCATAAACATGCATCAAATTTAACTGAACTAACATACCCGAGCTGATCTGATCATAAGCATGCAAACACAACAGACACATATATTAATCCTTACAATAGAACCTCAGACGTATAGCCTCACATGTATATCAATATATCAAATTTAACATTTACTTAAACGAAAGCAAGTATATATATCTCATGTACGATCCAAGATGCAAAATAGAGACTAACTATGGCATATCCATACAAAATCAGACGTCGAATTTGAATTTATCATGATCATAACTCACAACCGACTTGAGTAGTCATACAAAATATACATCAACGTTGATATCTATTATTCTCGATGATCCATCAAGACTGAACTGGCATAGTCATTTGTAACCACTTATTAACCGTCCTCATAGTAACTGTATCACATGACTTCTAAAACTTGGCATGAGCATAAATTATATCACATGACTTGCACTGACATGAACTCGTAGTACACTATATAAAACTGGCATGAGTATAAAATTATATAAGCATTCATGATCATATATGGGCATTCTCACTAACTTGCTATCATATGAGAATGAGAAAACAACATATACATTTGTAAGGTAAACTCCCTACCTGATACCAGGTTTACGTGTAATTGATTTCCCGTGCACGCCCGTCTTCAAGAAAACGCGCCATGTGCACCAAGTGACACCTAGGAATGCCGTTCATAGGTTTAGTCTTTTTAATGGTTTATTGGGTCAACATAGACCCCAAATATGGACCATTTAGGATCCCAAGACTCGTAGTCAAACTTAGCAATTCATCACAGCACAAATCCTTGACAGAGGTGTCGCCAAGTGTGTAAGGCAGCAATGGTTTGGATTCTATATGGTGCCTACACGGCCTCTTACATGTATCAGCATATAAACCAACAAGGTTTTGCGTCGGGTGTTATGCAGCTATACATTTTAGATGAATATATACATATATATGGCTGGCTTGGCTGGGATCCCCTGCATTAGCTTGCACACCATGGCATGGTGTACTATCAAATAAGCCAAAATGGGCTTTTTGCTTAAGTACAACACTAATACAACTCCAAGTGTATTAGTCATTGGATTGTGTAAATGCTACTACGAATTAAACCAGCTTACAAGCTGTTTGGGGCTGGAGTTTTATGTAAACCCTGTATTGGTTTTTTTTTTTTTTTAAGTATATATGCCTATATTCTAAAAGAGGCTTTGGCTAGCATATAAAACTAGTACATGAGGTGAGTGTATAAGTCAAAAACTTTGGTTTTAATAGAGCGCCAACACATTTATCTTCGATCTATTAAGTGATAACCATATTTAAATGTGTATCTTTTTATACACATAATTCATGAGTGTATATGCTTGCCTCTTGTGCCTAGGCAATATACATTGCTTGCCTCAAAATGGTTCACACATAAGGGTGCCGAACATGACGATGTATCATTAAAATTCTAACTCAGTTCTTTGTATCACATTTTTGGCACAAGCCTGACCTTACTCAAGTCCGTACCCGATGTTGTCAGGATAAAAATGTGGCAACTGTTACACTCTCCCCTACTTAAGGGATTTTCGTCCTCGAAAATAAAAGAAGGCGGGGAAGTGAGATCAGATTTGGTTATATGTTGAAGGCATATCCCATTATAAGATAAAGTAAACATGACTAGGTAATAATGGCATATAACAGATTTATAATAATATAAAGTAAGCTAAATCATGTGTAGTCTCATGTGCCATTATATAATATAATGTATCTAATATCCAGCTATATATCTCCTAATTTATACCTAAGTATACGGGCAATGCATACTACACTTTTATATATATATCATATGCAGTAAGTTATCCGGACAAATTCAATCAATGATGTACCTTAGGAAAATTACCGAGCTCAAATATCAGCTTCGCATTCCCAGGTAGCCTCATGTGAACTGTGATTCTTTCATTGGACCAATACGAGTGAAATACGTTTTGTTCTCAAGATTTGGTCTCTGTGATCCAATATCTGAGTTGGCACGTCAGTCATTGGTAAATCTTCCTTAATATCTAGTGGCTGATAATCCAACACGTGGGTTGGATTACTGACGTACTTTCTCAGCATAGACACGTGGAATACATCGTGTACGCTGGATAAATGTGGAGGTAACGTAACTCGGTATACTACCTCACCAACTTTGCCCAAAATTGGAAATGGTCCAACATAACGAGGACTCAATTTGCCTCGTTTCTCAAATCGCATCACGCCCTTTTTGTCGGAGTTATTTTGAACAAGACATGCTCGCCGATTTGTACGGTATATAGTAGAGATCAGCATAACTCTTTTGCAGACTCTGGGCACTCTTCAATCGCTCATGAATGATGTGTACAACTGCAACGGTGGTTTTGATCAAGTCAGGGCCTAAAATCAAACGCTCTCCAGCTTCTTCTCAGTTAATCAGAGATTTACATCGGTGTCCATACAATGCCTCGAATGGTGCTATACCGATGCTCGATTGGAAGCTATTATTATATGCAAATTCGATCAGGAGCAAGTGCTTATCCCATGATCCTTGGTAATCTAGCATCCTTTACCATTTCTGTCTGACCGTCGGTCTGAGGATGAAAAGTAAAACTGAATTCCAACTTGGAACCCATTTCTTTTTGGAAATTCTGCTAGAACCGGGAGGTATATAACGCATCGTGATCTGACATGCTACTTACTATTATCCCGTGTAGTCTTGCTAGCTCTCTTAGATAGATGTCGACCAATTTCAACGCTTTAAGCCACTTCACCCATCTTCTCTGCCTCATATTCAGCTCTTTTTGCATAATGAGATAGTTGAGACTTTTGTTATTAGTAAAAATCTTGAAGGTTTCACCATAAAGGTAGTGCCTCCAGGTTTTCAATGCAAAGATGACCGCTGCTAAGTCTAGGTCATGAGTGAGATAGATCTTCTCGTGATCTTTCAACTGTCGAGAACCATATGAGATCACACGTTCCCTATTCAATACACACCCTAACCCACGATACAAGGCATGACTGAATACAACAAAGCCTCCATTTGCTGATCATATTGAGGGGCGATGCAGAAGTGAGTCTTTGTTTCAATTCTTGGAAACTCTGCTCACAGGCCTCACTCCACTCGAATTTGACATTCTTTTGAGTGAGCTGCGTAAGTGGTCCAGCAAGCTTCAAAAACCCTTCAACAAATTATCGGTAATAACCGACAAGACCTAAAAAGGTTTTGATCTCGATTATTATTTGTGGCTGCTTTCTTTGTACTACAGCCTCTATCTTTGTAGGATCTACAGTAATACTGGCTTCAAAAATGACATGGCCCAGAAAACTAACTTAATTCAACCAAAAGTCACGTTTACTGAACTTCACATATAGCTGAGAATCTCTCAATGTCTGTATGTGAAACAAAGGGCATGACGAAAATATCATGAATAAAACTTCGATACACTGATCTAATTAAGACTTGAAGACTCGGTTCATCAAGTCTGTAAATGAGGCAGGCGCGTTGGTCAACCCGAAGGGTATGACGAGAAACTCGTAGTGACCGTAGCGCATTCGGAAAGCTGTCTTTAAAATATCTTTAGCTTTCACCTTCATCTGGTGATAACCCGATCGTAGGTCAATTTTTATTTTTTAAAAAGAACAGCGCTCCTTGTAACCGATCAAAGAGATCATCGATTCGGGGGAGCGGATATCTATTCTTGATCGTCAGTTTATTGAGTTGACGGTAATCAATGCAGAGGCGCATCGAAGCGTCTTTCTTCTTCACGAACAACACCGGTGTGCCCCACGGAGACACACTCGGTCTCATAAGCCCTTTGCCAATAAGCTCTTGCAACTGGTTCGTGAGGTCTTTCAATTCCGCAGGTGCCATTCAACACGATGCCTTTAATACTGGCTCGGTGCCCGGGATTAAATCAATAGCAAATTCCACTTCCCTGTCAGGCCAAAATGCTAGCAACTCACCAGGGAAGACATCAGGGAATTCACAGGCTATTGGCAATCTACTTTTACAATCAATGTTCACATGATGATTGGATAGCCAATCCATGCTAAGGATTTCGATGAATCCTTACATATCATGTAAATCGAGTAAGATCAATCGGCTACTGTTTCATAGTCGTCGTGACCTTGGAGTATGATGATGATTGATCGACATACCTTGTTAGTAGTGACAAACTGTCTAGTCGGGACTGACACGTCACAACAAAGTCGAGAGGTTCTGGGCTTCCAACTCTCCTAACTTTTCAATAAATTGGGTGTAACAAAGGAATGTGCCGATCCGGAATCTACCAAAACATGTGCCTCATACAACAAGTAGGCATCCTCTGGATACAATTGTTAGGCATCTAATGTATATATATACTAGTCTTAGCTAAATTATGTCTACTTAACAAAATATAAATTTATAATTTCTAAAACTGATGGAAAGAAAATAATATACTAGATGCACACATATATAAAGTATTTACTTAGATGTACCGTTCTCATAAACAATTTTAAATAACTTATAAGTAAATAGTTCACATGCCTTAGATAATATCGTTGCTGGTTTGGGCATCTTGTGCCGTCTTTGATATCGTTCCCACCATCTCTGGGCAATCTCTAATCCGATGTCCCATCATACCACAATGAAAGCACGCCCCAGATGCTCTACGACATTCATCCATGTTATGTGTCTTCTCACATTTTCCATAGAATGCTAACGGAATGGATGAAGAGGTGCGTGAAGTTTGTGGAACTCCGAACGCTCCTGTTATAGTAGGGTTCGAGTGACGGAATGACCCCGAAGGTGTAGATATAGTCGGTTTCGGATAAACACCTTGCGCAGGTTGCAGAGATTCGAGTGCCGTCTTTTTCGTTTTCGCCATAGGGTAATCTTTTATCAGATGTCCTAGTTTGCCACATCTGAAACACTCACCTGTAGCCCACCTACATTTTCCCTTCTTGTGCTATATTCCACACCGTAAGCATGACCCAATGAGTGTGGGCGAAAAAGCGCGTGCAGTGGGCTGCACTAGTGTCGTAAGTAACTCAGTCTGCTGGGACATGGATCTGACTATTGTCTTCAGTAGTTGTCGAGTTTGTTTATGATCATCCCTCCCAATATGCGCGGTCCTAGCTCTTTTGCGAGGTGCCATAGTGATCTATCAAAATGAAACAAATGTTCCAATTAACAGTGATTGTGATCATCATGATCCCATGACTTGACAACATTTATATCCTAACTCGGATCCTAAAGGCATACTTCATTCACTATTGACCGATCACTCTAGTCAAATGTGGTCGTACAGATCCACACTAGTGACCGATTACTTCAGTCAAATGTGGTCGTATAGATCCACAACCTATGCTCTAAGAGAACCTACTGCCTAGCCTTGAGTCCAACCTAAAGACCTAAAGACCTAAAGACCTAAAGCCTAGGCTCTAACACTAAATGAACATCAGAAGTCTTGCCATATATACGTGCCAGAGTTAAGTCTCCAAAGACTTAACGCCGGGCTTTGATACCACCTGTGACAACCTGACTTTTCCTCCTCTCGTAAATAGGAAAGGTCGCGCCGTCGGATCACCTAACATGATCCTGTCATACAAGGGCATCGTGTACAAAGTGTTACATATGCGAAAGCGAATGTAATTAACTCTGATACGAAGAAATATGGCAACAACTGATATCCATTCCTTTATCTAAAGCAGTAAATTGAACAGGAAATATAAACAGAAACCTATACTTGAAGTAGTAAACTATCTTAAATCACACTGCTGTTTATACATGTTTAATGTTTAAAAATAAATCTCTCTCCCAAACCTTTCAAGGAAAGAAGTCCTCAATAGAACCTTCCTCCTCGTCCTCCTCCTCAGACTGGTAGATAGGATCAGCTTCATGCTCAGGAACTTGAGCAATATCTGCAGCTAAGACATAAAGTCGTAGGATGAGCTATCATCGAAGCTCAGTGGGGATAATTACACAACTAATTTATATGTTAGATTTTTCATTCATGTCTCAGGGTCTGTTTTCTGGTTTTGCACGGGAGAGAAATGTGTCATGGCTATAGTTTCAAGTTGATGAAGCTGAGAGCTAGGTACGGGGTCTATTTTTGTCGAAGAGGTTGGTATTGATATAGCTGCAGGAACATGGGATGTGGTAGCTTTTAGGTCTTTAGGAGCAATTTTTCATTAAGTACACTCCTTAGGTAAATGTCCGAAGAAGTGGCAGTGAGCGCAAGCCTCGGGTTTCCATTTATATTCCACTTCTTGCAGAAAGGAGATGCCATTTTCAACTTCGACCAGAATTGATTCCGGAAATGAGCAGTCCAGGTTTACCTCAACACAAACCCTCACATAATCCATGCGAGTTCTGGAGCATGTTCCGCCATCGATTGAGATCAGCTTCCCAATTACACTCGCAAGCCTGCTGTGAGTTTTGGAGGACCAGAAGTGCATGTGCAGGCTCGGGGATCGAATCCAAATTGGTATGGTGGAGAGAAGTTCCTTTTGAGGTTGGAGCGCAGCCGACCATTTCCAAAGGATTAATGGACGACTGGCAACAGACCAAGGCCCACCTTCAATGATTCTATTCTAGTCTTCCTCATTTGACAGCTTGAAGAGAAAGAAGCCATTGCTGATAGCTAAAACTTCTAGCCCTCCTTTGCATCTCCATTTTCGATCTACAGCAACTTTAAGTCCGTATATAGTTGGTTTCAAGCTAATAAGGGAATTAGACCATGTGGCAGCTTCTTATTCGAGTTTAGTCCTCAAGCAAATAGCAACAGGCTCAGCTTTCATGGTGGGGGCAATGTAGTGCAGCTCTTTGCATGAAATTTTTTTAGATTTGTGCTGAAAGAGGCTACTCCAGGATGGGGCAGTGGCTGTTTCAGAATTGAAAGGGTCAGGGCCAAAGAGTATAGACGGTGTGGATTGAGCTACAAAAGTTTCAGATTCAGTATTTGGGTTGGTATCGGGTATGGAGGTGGTTCCAAGTGGGTTGGGCTTGAAGGTAGGGTAGGCGGGCATGCTTGGATTATGAGTGGGCTTGCTAAGGGTGTGCAGGGCTGGGCTGGGTGAGTGGAAGGATGTGCAGGGCTAGGCTGGGTGAGTGGGCTTGCTGGAAGGGTGAGTGGGCTTGCTGGAAGGATGTGCAGGGCTGGGCTGGGTGAGTGGGCTTGCCGGAAGGATGAGTGGGCTGGGCTGGGTGAGTGGGCTTGCTGGAAGGATGAGTGGGCTGGGCTGGGTGAGTGGGCTTGCTGGAAGGATGAGTGGGCTGGCTTGTTGGTTAGTGTAAGTGAGCCGAGTGGTTGAGGGCCCAGGGGCATCAGTTAGGTGGGAAAAGGAGGGATTTGAGAATTTTGAATCAGCCAAAAAACCTATACTCACTTGTTGGTTGTCAGTCAATGAGTGGCTAGTAAGTTCTGGCAGCAGGGGAGTTGGATATGGCATTGAGCACCGCACAAAAGCTTCCTTTTGACCGGTGAGAGATTCATCTTCTCCATCAGCAATCCCAAAGGAGAAGCTGTGCCCAGAGAGTGGTCGGCGAGGACATGAATCTGCATTAGGGATCCTAGATGCCTGTCCCAAAGGCAAGGATTTGTTGTAAGTGGCTAGTTGGTTTCAGCTCGTGATTTCAAGAGTCCTAGGGGAAGGAGGATCTCTGGTTGGTGAGGTTTTGAGTTTACCCATTACAGAAGACGAGCAGGCCAAGCATAAGAATCTGATCAGAGGACCATGGCATCCGAGCATAGCATCAAAAAGAACCACAACAGCAAGATGGAGATGAAGTGCAGCAGAAATCTAGCACCAAGAAGTAGAAGTAAAATGCAGCGGCAAGTAGGAGACGAGGTGCAGCAGTATACAAGCCCCAAGAAGCAACCGAAATCCCAAAGAGTGAGAACCCACAGGGCACAGAAACTCAAAAACCCCAAGCAGCAACTGAAAACAGAGAGAGACAACAAGATATTGTCAAATGATGGGGTTCCTAGCTACCAAGCTTGGTAGCTAGGAATAGCTACAGAAAACCAGTTTAGTAGCAACAGAATAAAAGTAGCCTCCAAGAACCCTGAAACAAAATAGCACTTACAAATCTGGTTCAGTAGAGAAGAGATGAACAATAGCCGCTGATGAAGGGAACTGCTCTCAAGCGTGAGGTTGAAGAAGACTTACTCAAAACCCTAGGGTTTCTCGGAAGTAGTAGCACATAGAATCAAATCGGCTCAAACCAGGTGTGAAATGTCGGCCTTGCAAAGCTGAAGCAACAAGAACAATAGCATAGTGCTTGAGACTGGAACCAGGAAGATAGAGAAGAAGAAAAAAATGAGAACTCGGGCAGAGGAGGAACAGAACTCTAGACTGAAAGTGTCAAATGGATGGAACAACCTGTCGAAAGGTTTAAAAACAAGCAAACACGATTTTGATAGGTTGGATAGAAGATTTCGATAGGCTAGATCAACCTGTCGAACTGTTAAAAACACTTAGATTTTCAGGACTATCAGGCTGAAGATCTCGAGAGGTTCTTTCAACCTCTCGACAAGTTACAAGCTTTAGAAAAATCACTTCGAGAGGTTCATGCATCCTCTCGACAGGTACACAGGCTTCAGAACTTGCAAGTCGAGAGGTTCATCCAACCTCTCGACAGGTTTAAAATCTTTAGAACTTAAAGCTCTAAGAGGTCTCTCAACCTCTCGACAGGTACCTAGAACTTGTCGAGATTGTAGCGAACCCCTTTAGTACTTGTCAAATTCAACTCACATCCTCTCGACAGGTTCATAGAACTTGTCGAAAATCACATTAACACCTTCAGTACCTATCGAACATCACTTCTAACCTCTCGATAGGTCTCTTTATAATCCAAAATTATTTTTTCTCAGTCGACAGTCCATATTCAACACATATCTATCAGTCCTCTTCAGTTCCCCTTTAATTTTTCATATGTATCAAGGACCTCCCTAACCGTAGCAAATCTAACTTATTATACTATATGAAAAATAAAGTAAAATTGGTAACATATATACAATAACAGACAATTTGAAAAACAGCAACACATTCTAAATGACAATTATGATGCATATTGTACAATGTTGAAAGTCATTCACACTTTGGAGGTTCATGAAGGTAAATGGTCACTACAGGCTCTACTATATTTTTAACACAGATTTTGAGCATTTGACCATTAACCTTGATGATCCTACCATCCTTTAGATCCATGATTTCAATAGCTCCAGATGGGGAAACCTAATTCACAATGTAGGGCCCCTCTCATCTAGATCTCAACTTGCCTGAGAAGAATTATAATTTTAAATTAAACAATCATACCTTGCTGTCTGCAGTAGACTCCTTTCTCAGCAGTTGCTTATTATAAAAATCTTTGGCTTTTTCTTTGTAGATCCTCGAATTGGAGTAGGCATCCAACCTTAGCTCTTCAAGTTCTGATAGCTGCAGCCTCTTGTGTATACCAGCAGTAGTTAGATCAAAGTTCAATGACTTAATAGCCCAAAATGCTTTATGTTTTAACTCCATTGGTAAATGGCATGCCTTGCTCTACACCAACCTAAAAGGAGACATCCCTATTGGGGTCTATAAGCCTAAAGAGCATCAATCAACTTCAGGGACCGATCCTTCCTATCTCCTCTCACAGTTTTCTCTAAAATATGTTTGATCTCTCTATTAGAAATTTTCACTTGCCCACTGATTTTCGGGTGGTATGGGGTGGCAACTCTGTGTCACAGAGTACTTTCTAAGCAAATGATCAAATTGTCTATTACAGAAATGGCTTCTCCCATTACTAATGATAACTCTGGGGGTACCAAACCTAGAGAAAATGTTATCTTTCAAAAAGTTGATAACTCTGTGATCATTGATTCTTGTGGCTATGGCTTCAACTCACTTGGACACAGTCCACAATCACAAGAATAAAATTATAGCCATAAGGAGAGAAGGGATCCATGAAGTCAACCCCCCAAATGTCAAACAATTCAACTATAAGAATGGGTTGTAAAGGCATGAAATTTCATTTAAAAATACTCTCCATTTTCTGGCATCTTTCATAAGCCTTGCAGTGCTGCCATGCATCTTTGAATAAAGTAGGCCAATAGAATCCACTTTGAAATACGTTTACAGCAGTCTTGTTTCCACTGAAATGGCCTCCACAAGCTTGTTCATGACACATTATTAGTATGTTGTAGAATTCAGTTTCAGAGACACACCTTCTCACAACTTGGTCTGCATAGTTCTTGAAGAGGTATGGATCCTCCCACATGTAATATCTGATCTGTGAAAAAATAGATCCTTATATATTTTATTCCAATGTCAGGGAATCCTACCCACTGCCAAATAGTTAACTATGTTTGCAAACCAAGGTGCACTCATGTTGACAGTAAAAAGTTTCTCATCTGAAAATGAGTCATTGACTGGCAACCTATCAAACTTAGCAGCTAGGATCCTGGACAAGTAGTCTACCACTATATTTTCAATCCCTTTTTATCCTTAATCTCAAGATCAAACTCCTATAATAGGAGGATCCATCTTATTAACTTGAGTTTGGCATCTTTTTTAGACAGGAGGTATTTTAAAGTTGAATGATCTGTGAACTCCACAATCCTAGATCCTAACACATAAGACCTGAATTTTTTCAAAGCATCAACAATGGCTAACAATTCCTTCTTAGTTGTGTAGTTTAACTGAGCATCAATCATTGTCTTGCTTGCATAAGCAATCACACAAGATAACTTATCCTTTCTTTACCTTAAAACTATACCAATAGTAAAATTTGATGCATCACGCATCAGCTCAAAGGGCAAAATATAATCAGGAGCTTGAAGGACAAGTGCAAAAATTAAACATCTTTTCAAAAACTCAAAAGCAATGAGACATTCATCATTGAAAATAAAAAAAACTTCTTGACACAGTAGGTGACAAAGGGGTTTTAAAATTTTACTGAAATCTTTGATGAATCTCCTGTAAAAACCAACATGCCCCAAAAAGGATCGGACTTGTTTGACAGTTTTTGGTGGGGGAAAATGTCCAATCAAGTCAATTTTAGCCTAGTCTACCTCTATGCCTCTGAGATAATATGATCAAGGATAATGCCTTGGGTGATCAAAAAATGGCTATTTTCCCAACTCAAGACCAAGTTGGTCTCTTCACATCTCTGCAGCACAAGACTGAGATGATGGAGGCATTGGCTAAAACTATCCCCCAAAACAAAAAAATCATCCATGAATATCCCCAAAAATTGATCAATCATATCTAAAAAAATAGCATACATACACCTTTAGAAAGTTGCAAGGGCATTACAAAATCTAGATGATATCCTCCTATAAGAAAAGGTACCAAATAGACATGTGAAAGTTGTTTTCTCCTGGTCTTATAGATACACAGGGATCTAGTAATACTTAGAGTATCTATCAAGAAAGGAATAAAAAGCTTAGCTTGACAACTTATCCAAAATCTGGTCTATGAAGGGCAAAGGAAAATGGCATTTTCTGACTTTTGAATTGAGCTTTCAATAATCAATGCACACTCTCCAACCAGTGGTTTCCCTGGTTGAAATAAGCTCACCAGAATCTAATTTAATCACAGTGATTCCAGACTTCTTAGGTAGTACTTAAGTAGGTGCCACTCATTCAGAGTTTTGTCGGGCATCATTCCCAAACTTAGTCCGATACCAACCCTTCTACATTCGAGCCCCACCATGCTACCAATGTTTCAGCAGCCACTATTTCACCAAGCAAAATTCAATTCTCATATACTATATCTGCACTTGAGCCCTATTTTACATATGACACTTCATCAGCCAACTCTGCCATCCACACCTCATCAATCAATCCCAAACCGGCTGTCCCCACATCAATCCCCAGCCCGCAGAAGCAGCCACTTCACCATCCGAGCAATACGTAGCACCAGTCACTCTCCACCAACCATCTCGCCAGCACCCAGCTGCGGCCTCATTATCCACCATCTATCAATTTACCAACACCTAACATTCCAGCAACATCAGCAACCTTTAAGCCCATTACCTCACCTCTGCTGAAGCCTTTACCTGCTGCAGTCAAACCTTCAAAACATACTTCGAAAAGACAGCCCAAGTTCTCCAACTCATTTCAGCTGCTCTCAGATTCTTCTAAACAAAGTGGCAGATAACACTGCTGCTGCTCACTCGGGCACCCATTTGGATCAGTCAAATTTTAAGATCAGGCAGCGATCACCAAGTATATCAGAAGCATTTGGAGTTGAAGCTAATGATGATGTCAAAAGCAGGCCTGGATCCCCTTTCTACCAGCCCAAAGATGAAAATCATCCAGACAACTATGAGGCCTTACCTGATGAGGCCACTACACTCCTGCAGAAATAATCATGATTTGTGCATCACGGAATGTGCGAGGTCTTTGTAGCCTAGTGAGACAGCGTGAAATTAAAGCTTGGATAAAAGCTAACAAGCTATCCTTGTTGCCCTGATTGAAACTAAATTAGACTCCTCCAGCCTTTCTCAAGTTAAGAGACACTTTTGTCCTAATTGGAATACATTCGAAAATGGCAGCCCTAATACCAAATGCAGGATCTTAATTTGCTGGAATGAGGATGTTGTGTCCCTGAAAATTTTATCCCATGATACCCAATATGTTCATTGCCTCGCTCAAATCCCTACTCTTTGCCAACAGTTTCTGTTCACTGCTATTTATGGTGAAAATATTGCTAGCAGAAGAGGTATTCTTTGGAATCAGTTGACTACCATTGGCAGCACTATGAGCCTTCCTCGGATCCTCTTGGGAGACTGGAACATGGTGAGAACATCTACTGAGAAAATTGGGAGAAACCCCATTCCTTGCAGGCTTCTTGATGAATTCAACAACTTCATTGATTCGTGTAGCCTTCACAACATCAGGGCCACTGGTCACACTCTTACTTGGAGCAATAAGAACACCAACACCAAGCGTCGGATTGCTGCTAAGCTTGATAGAGCCCTGGTAAATCCCCTTTGGGCCCAAAAATTCCCCTCCTCCAATGCCATATTCTAGCCAGCTGGACTTTCTGATCATAGCCCTATCATTATTCATCTCAGCAACCCCATTGACTCTGGCCCCAAACCTTTTAAGTTCTTTTCAATGTGGGCTTCCCATCAATCCTTCAATGCTTTAATTCAGGATTGCTGGAATATTAGTGGTAAAGGGAACCCCTTGTTCCAGCTAGCTGAAAAATTAAAGCACACAAAGAAAGTTCTTAAGGTTTGGAATCGTGATACCTTTGGATCTATCCATGAAGCCAGGAAATCAGCTGAAGCCCACCTCAATCAGATTCAAATGGCGCTCCAATCTCAGCTGTTTGACAGCGCTCTTATCAAGGATGAAAAGGAGGCTACTACCAAGCTCCGCAGCATCCTCCTAACTGAAGAATCTTTTTCCCAAGACAAATCCCGTGCTTTATGAAAAAAGCTTGGTGATTACAATACCAAGTATTTCTACTCTGAAATGTCATCAAGGCAGCACATTAATACTATCAGTAGCATCTCTCCCGGATAGCTCCATCAGCTCTAACCCGCGTGTATTGAGATTGAAGCTGTGAGATACTTTAAAAATCTGCTCAACAGGTCTGAGGGCCCTTTGGATAATGGCCTTGGTGAAATCCCTTTCAGTACACGCTTAACTGATGTCGATTAGGAAGTTCTCTCCAAGATGGTTACTTCTGCTGAGATAAAACTAGCTATTTTTGCATTTCATCCTAATAAAGCTCCAGGTCCTAATGGTTTCACTGGCGTGTTTTTTCAAAAATTTTGGGATATCATTGGTGGCGATGGTTTTTTTTGCTCGGAAAAAAGGGGTTGAAAGGGTCCCCCACCTTGTCTATTAAAAAGAAGTAATTACAATGGGGCTTCCATCAGGAAGAGAAAAGGAAAAAAAATTAAAGCTATAAACAGCAATAAGAAACAACTTCAATTATGACTGAATGACCAGATATTGTGCAATAAGGCTTTCTTGTGAGTTTTAGAAATGTTCGCTGCAGGTGAAAAATTCTAGTATTTCTTTCTCTCCATATTAAATAAACCGCGGTAGCAAGCAAGTGTTGCATTTGAGTTAGGGTTTGCTCCTCAAGGTTGGGATTAGAGAGGCATTGAATCTCCCCAATGATGTTATTCATGGGGGGCTGACGAATATCACATCGAGTGAGGATAGACCTCCATATCCATGAGGTGTACCGACATTTGAAAAAGAGATGATCATGGGATTCGGTACTAGAGTTGCATAGGATGCAGGATTGATCAACCGCAATGCCACTGGCCAAAAGGTTGTCCTTAGTGGCCAGCTTACCAAGAGCAGCTTTCCAAATTACAAATGCGTGACGCTGAAATCTGCCTTTAAACCACACAAAATTGGTCCACGATAAGGTAGGCCCGCGAACACGAATAGCATCCCAAGCAGAGTGAAGACAAAATCTGCCATTAGGAGAGGCTGACCAAAATAGAGAATCATCTTTGTCAATAGCAATAGGAACCTCACGAATGAGGTTCCAAGCGTCCATAAGGGCAGCCGAAGTGGGGTGAGGGAGATTCCATTGACCATTCCTGATGAATCTTGCAACTTGAATTCTTGGCCCAAGTCCAAGGTCATAGCTCTCTCGCCATAAAGGTTAAAAAGACTGCCAGCATTAGTCCATGAATCATACCAAAAGTCAGTGCTCTCGCCATTTCCTATGAGAATTTTAAGAATAGGCAGCAGGTGGGAACGCACATGGAATAGCCCCCTCACTTCCCAAGAGCACAAACAAGGTGTAGGGAGATCCCAAAAGGTAGTGGATGCTTGATATTTGTGATAGACCCAAATAACTCATAGAGACTGATGGCAAGAGAGGTACCTCCAACATAGTTTCATCATGAGAATATCTCTCCAATCCTTCAAAGAATGCTGCCCCAGCCCCCCTTCATGATGGATTGCGGAAGGCGAAATGCAGTGGACCAATATATGTGTACGCTGGAAAGGGTGGACTTAATCAATTCCAACCTTCCGGCTTGAGAAATATTCCTCATTTTCCAAGAGTTGATTATGTATTGGATTTTGTCTACCACAGGGCTACAATCAGAGGCAGTGAGATAGGAGCTAATGAGGGGAAGTCCCAAGTACTTCATTGGAAGAGAACCTTTCTCCATACCAAGAGATCTAGCCAAATGGTTTAGTCGACGAGTCGCACCGCCAAAGATAACCTTGGATTTCAATTATTATAAATCAGTCCCGATCTTTTACCAAACTAAGTGAGCAGCTTTCAAATTTCTTTTGCATTATGCATATTGGCCTTAGCAAATATCATCAGATCATCTGCGAAAATTAAGTGGTGGATGCGGATTGGGGCAGTGAGCCAGTGGGTAATATTGCCTGAGTTACATTCCTGCATTAATAAAGTTGAAAATCCTTCAAGAGCAATGGTGAAGAGGAGAGGAGAGATCGGGTCTCCCTGCCTAAGTCCTAAGGAGCTGCGAAATGCCCTTTAGGGCTGCCGTTGACTAGAACCGAGAAGGTGGGAGTAGCAATGCACTCAATAATCCATTCAATAAAAATGATCGGAAATCCGATCTGATATAAGCAATGGATGAGGTAATCCCATCTCACCAAATCAAAAGCTTTCATAAAATCAATTTTGATTGTCATCCTAGGTTTCCCCTTAGCTCTGTGGAATCCATGCATGAGAGCTTGGCAAAGTAGAACATTGTCGTGAATGGTTCTTCCCTTAATAAAAGCAGACTGGGCATAATTGATGATTCTAGGCATGAGAGGTTGAATTCTGGTGGCAAGTATCTTGGAGATGACTTTGTATACAAAATTGCACAAGGAGATAGGCCTAAACTCATCAAACCTGGCAGCATTCTCACTCTTAGGAACCATGGCGATAAAGGTGTTGTTGATGGTTCTAAGCAGATGTTTAGTTCGGAAGACATGAGTAATAGCTTTTACCACATCTCCACCAATGATATCCCAACATTTTTAGAAGAAAGTACCCGTGAATCCATCCGGCCCCGGTGCTTTATTAGGGTGTAAAGAAAAAACAGCACTTTTTATCTCAGTAGGAGTGACCATCATTGAGAGAATACCCCGATCAGCATCAGTGAGGCGGGCATTGAATGGGATGTCAGTATGGGAGGCATCCGAATTGTCCCTGGTATTGTTAAGAAGGTTTTTGAAGTATCTCACCGCTTCAGCTTGGATGACATGCTGGTTTGAGTTAATGGCCCCGTCCGGAAGGGTGATACTACTGATAGTGTTAATGTGGTGCCTAGAAGACATTTCAGCATAGAAGTATTTGGTATTAGAGTTGCCTAGCTTTTTCCACAAGGCTCTAGATTTGTCGCGGGCGAAGGATTCTTCGGAATGAAGGATCTGACGAAGCTTGATACTAGCCTCCTTTTCATCATTAATGAGTGTGTTATCAAACGGACGAATTTCCTATGTGAACCAGCAGTAGTTAGATCAAAATTCAGATTTTTAATAACCTAATAGGCTCTATGTTTTAACTCTACTGGTAGATGACAAGCCTTGTCATAAACCAGTCTGAAAGGAGACATCCCTATTGGAGTCTTATAGGCAGTTCTATAAGCCCAAAGAGCATCCTGCAACTTCAAGGACCAGTCCTTTTGGTCAGTCCTCAGTTTTCTCTAAGATATGCTTAATCTCCCTAGTAGAAATTTTAACTTGTCCATTGGTCTGTGGGTGGTAGGGAGTGGTTATCCTGTGTATACCAGAGTACTTTTTAAGCAAGCTTGCAAAGTGTCTGTTACAGAAATAACTTCCCCCATCACTGATGATAGCTCTGGGGGTGCCAAATCTAGAGAAAATATTATCCTTCAAAATTTTGAGGATAACTATGTGGTCATTGGTTCTTGTGGCAATGACTTCTACACATTTAGACACATAATCCACAGCCACAAGAATAAAATTAAACCCATAGGAAGGAGGAAATGGACCCATGAAGTCTATTATCCAAATATCAAATAATTTTATCACAAGAATGGGGTGTAATGGCATTGAGTTTCTCTTGGATATGCTCTTCATCTTTTTACATCTCTCACAGGCTTTGCAATGCTTCATTGCATCCTTGAATAAGGATGACCAATAAAATCTATATTTGAGCACTTTTGCAGCAGTCTTTTTATTACTAAAATGACCTCCACAAGCCTAGTCATGATACATTATAAGAATGTTGTGGAACTCACTTTCAGGTTCACATCTCCTGATCACCAAGTCTACACAACTCTTGTAAAGGTAAGGATCCTCCCACAAAATATTTAACCTGAGAGAAAAATAGGTCTTTGTCCATCTTGGGCCATTGTGGGAGAATCCTGCTAGCAACAAGATAATTCATAATGTTTGCAAGCCAGAGCACACTCACATTGATGGCAAAAAGTTGCTCATCAGGCAAGGAATCATTCACAGACATTTCAGCACAATCAGCAATCAAAATTCTGGACAAGTGGTCTGCAACCACATTTTCCACCCTTTTTATCTTTGATCTCTAGATCAAACTCCTGCAGTAGGAGGATCCATCTGATCAATTTGGCTTAGCCTCTTTTTTGGACAAAAGGTTCTTTAAAATTGAGTGGTCAGTAAACACTACAATTTTAGATCCTAAAACATAATATCTAAATTTCTCCAAAGCAAAGACAACTGCCAACAACTCTTTCTCAGTGGTGTAGTTCAACTAAGCATCAGTCAGTGTCTTGCTTGCATAAGAAACTACACTAGATAGTTTGTCCTTTCTCTACCCCAAGACTACACCAATTGCCAAATCAAGAGCATTACACATCAGCTAAAAAAGAAGAGAGCAATCTGGAGCTTGTATGATAGGACCAGAGGTCAAACAATTTTTCAAAATCTCAAATGCAGTTAAGCACTCAGTAGTGAACACAAAGGGTACATCCTGACACAACAGGTGGCACAGAGGTTTAGTTATGTTGCTGAAATCCATTATGAATCTTCTGTAAAAACCAACATGCCCAAGGAATGATCTGACTTGCTTAACAGTTTTTGGAGGAGGGAAATGTGAAATTAGATCAATCTTTGCCTTGTCCACCTCAATCCCCCTTTTAGAAACAACATGACTAAGAATAATTCTCTGGGTAACCATGAAATTACTCTTTTTCCAGCTCAACACTAGGTTGCTTTCCTCACATCTCTGAACCACAAGGGAGAGGTGACACAAACACTAATAAAAATCATTACCATACATTGAAAAATCAGCCATAAAAATTTTCAAAAACTTATCTAATATGTCAGAAAAAATTGAAAATATGCATCTTTTGAAAGTAGTGGGAGCATTACACAGCCCAAATGTCATCCTTCTATAAACAAAGGTGCCAAAGGGACAAGTAAAAATTATTTTCTCCTGATCTTGTAGATACTTAGGGATCTGGTTATAACCAGAGTATCCATCAAGAAAGCAATAGTAAGTTTTTTCTACTAGATTATTCAGAATCTGGTCAATGAAGGGCAGTGAGAAATGGTCCTTCCTAATCTTGGAGTTCAATTTTCTATAATCAATATAGACCCTCCAACCAGTGACCTCCCTGATTGGCATTAATTCTCCAGACTCATTGGGCACTACAATGATGCCAGACTTCTTAGGTACCACCTATCTAAGTGACACCCATTCAGAATCTGAAACTAGGTAGATTACTCTAGCATCAAGTAGTTTGACCACCTCCTTCATCACCACTTTCTGTATGTGAGGATTCAACTTCCTATGCATCTCCATAAAGGGTTTGGAATCCTCTTCCAAGTGAATTTTATACATGCACACAGTTGGATTGATTCTCCTTAGATCAATAATTGTCCATCCTATTGCTTTCTTATGTATTTTGAGTACACAGAAATTTCTCTTCCTACTCCTTAGTGAGGAAAGATGAAATAATCACAGGCGACTTTTGATCTTGCCCCAAAAATACATACTTGAGATTGCTTGAGAGCTGTTTTAGCTCTACATCAGGTGGACTGACAAGAGAAGGCAACAAATGTGCCTAAGAAGGTGAAGGGAGAGGTACCACAGTAGGTTTCCAATGAGAGTGCCTTGCTGTCCCCATTACAGAGATCAAGGTTTTCACCTCTTCAGTTAAATGTGTGGGGGCTTCCTTTCCAATAGTCTTAGTTCATATTTCTTCAAATTCATCAAAAACATCATCCCAATTCAGCAACTTGGATATGGTCTCCTCAACAAACTCATCAATGACATCAACCATGAAAAAGTTGAGATTGATTTGCTGCATTATAGACATTGAGCTTTACCTTCATATTTCCAAAAGATACCTCCATCACCCCAGACCTGTACTGGATACAGGCATTGGCAGTGGCCAAGAATGGTGTGCCCAATATCACAAGGATGGAGGTAGTACACTTACTAGGCTCCATATCCAATACTAGGAAATTTGTTGGATAAAAAAATTTGTCAACCCCAACCAGCACATCCTTAATAATGCCCACAGGTCTCCTTTCAGATCTTTCAGCCAATTGCAAGACAACATGTGTGGGCTTTAACTCCCCCAAACCTAACTTCTTATATACAAAATATAGAAGTAAGTTAACACTGGCTCTTAGATCTAACAAGGCTTTCTCAATGGTATGATCCCCAATAATACAGGAAATTATGGGAACTCCAGGATCTTAGAGTTTAGCGAGGGTTATAATGGACAAAATCTGATTTACTTTTTCAGCAGAAAAGACTTTCTTGGATAGATGAATCCTAAACTGCCTTTTATGGGTGCACAAATCCTTTAAAATTTTTGCATAGGCTGGAACTTGCTTTATGGTATCAAGCAAAGGTAAATTAATTTTTACCTACTTAAAGGTCTCCATCATTTTTTGCACCTTAACATTCTCCTTATCAAAAGGAGAAGGTGCTTGAAGGACATGAGAAAATGGCAGATGAGATACTGATCTCTCATCTACAGCCTTTGCACTTTTTTCAGTTTTTTCATTATTTTTATTTTTATTTTCATTTTCATTTTTCTGTTGGGACTCAATAACAACCCCTTTATTTTTCACATGCTGCTCCTACTGCATACTGTCATGGACTGGTTTTACTTGTCCTGTACTCCTTGTGATCTCACCATCAACTTTGCTATCCACCAACCTGCCACTTCTCAAAGTAGTAATGGCCTTAGCTTCTTCATGAGTTGAAGAAGACTCACCCACCATATACTATCCTTAGGATTGTTCATTAGCTGACTTGGCAGTCTGCCCTCTTCTCTCCTAGTTAAATTATTGGATAGCTGACTTGGCAGTCTGCCCTCTTCTCTCCTAGTTAAATTATTGGATAGCTGACTTGGCAGTCTGCCCTCTTCTCTCCTAGTTAAATTATTGGATAGCTGACCAAGATGGTCTTCTATTTTTTTAATACTTTGACTATGAGAATTTATACCTTGGGACAAGGAGCTGAAGCTCTGTAATGAAGACAGAACCTGTTCCTCAAAGGAGGATGCTCTAGCTTGTGGTGGTGGAGCTGGTGGATTTTGGTGATTTGGCTAAGCCATTGGCTGTGCCACAGGCAGTTGAAACTGATGCCTTGGGAAGTAACTTTGTTGGTATGACTGGGAAGGTTTGTAGGGCATAGCCTGTTATTACTGGGGTTGAAAATTAATTTTCCCTCCACCTCAGATTGGGGTGATTCCTCCATGCATACCCAATAGGCTGTTGCTGCCCAAAAGACTGAGCAGCATTTGCATGCTCCATGACAAGCTCTGGGTATTGACTAGTAGAATGACAGTCTTGAATAGAGTGTGTGGGGGACTGACATATAAGACATGTTTCCTTAATTTGTGCAACTATTTTAGGCTGCATCACACTCATCAACTTATCAAATTTTATGCTCAAACTATCTACCTTCCTTTCCAGGTCATTTGACACATTGACCTCATACATTCTTCCTCTAAAGGTGGCTTCCCTTACAATTTTAGCTGGAGTTTCAATATTATTACGAGATAGAGGCTCTTGCTATATGGAATTCTCACTAATTATATAAAAAAACTCCTAAGTCTCATCAGCAGTCTTGTGGAGATAAGTACCCCGGTATGAGGCATCCACCATCTCTTTACTCTTTGGATCAATTCCTTGGTATAAGCTTTGAGCAAGCTGTCACTCATAAATTTGGTGGTGGGGATATTGCTTTAACAGTTCCTTAAACCTCTCCTATGCCTGATGGAAATCCTTAGTTGGGGATTGAGCAAATGAAATTATGCTCTTCCTCAATTGACTGGTTCTAGATATGGGAAAGAATTTGGCCAAAAAGTGGCATTAGAGATCATTCCAAGACTATATGTTGTTGGCTGAAAGTATGGAGAGCTATGTTCTGGCTTTGTTCTTTAGTGAAAAAGAAAAGAGCCTCAGTTTGGTGGCTTCTTCTCCCAAGCCAGCTATATTGAATGTGGTGCAAAGTGCAAAGAATTCATCAATATGCTTATAAGGATCCTCCTTGCTCAGCCCATGAAATGAAGGCAGTATTTAGATGATTTTTTTCTTCTTTTTTTTTGCTCAGCAAAAAAGGGGTTAAAAGGGTCCCCCACCCATCAATTAATCAAGAAAATAAGTACAATGTCGCTTCCGGGAAGAAGGGACTAGAGATAAAAACCTATGTACAACGGGACAGCAATAACCTACAAAACTTGTCCCATGGACTAGAAGATGAAAGAAGAAAATAAAATATGGTAAAAGCATCCAATCCAAAAAAAGGTGCAAGATTAGATGCACATCATCACCCTAGCGAATGGGATGGTCCACGAGAGGAAGAGGAAGAATCTTGCAACAGTACCAAAATGCAAACTCAAATGAAAGATAATATGCTGCACAATACATCCCTTTTATGTATTGGGGTGGAGTTCCCAACGGCTTTGAAAACGCTTGCATTTCTTTCCTTCCAAATAGAATAAATCGCAACCGCAAGAAGGTATTTTAAGTGATCCATGGCGCGATCATCAAGATTGGCATTAGATACGTGATTTATTTCTTCAACAATATTGTTCATGGGGCCTCGATGGATACCGTAGTGGCTGAGAATATAGCGCCAAATCCAAGAAGAATAGCCGCAACGAAAGAAGAGGTGCTCGTGATTTTCATTAGTAACATTGCAAAGAAGGCACATTTGATCAACCACAATACCACGAGCAAGGAGAATGTCTTTAATCGCAAGCTTTCCAAGTGCAGCCCTCCAAAGCACAAAAGCGTGTCACTGGATTCTGCCCTTAAACATCACAAAACTTTTTCAAGGAAGGGGGGGTAGCGGGTGCGGACAACATCCCAAACTGATCGGAGGCAAAATTTTCCTTCAGAAGAAGGCAACCAAGTGTAAGTATCCTCACAATTTCCAGCAATAGGGACATCCCGGATAAGGTTCCATGCATCAAAAAGAGCAGCCGAAGTAGGAAGAGGGAGATCCTAGTGTCCATTGGTAATGAATTGCCAAACCCGAATCCGTAGCCCAAGACTCAAGTCATAGATAGCTCTATCACTAAAGAGATCAAGGAGCCTTCCACCATTAGTCAAAGGATCGCGCCAGAAATCAGTCTTACATCCATTCCCAATGAGGATTTTAATATTTGGAAGCAATAGAGAGCGGACTTGAAAGAGCCCCCTAACACCCCATGGGCATATGCGGGGGATGGAAGTGTCCCAAAATGAATAGGAGCCTTGATACTTATGATTAACCCACTTGGCCCACAAGGACTGGTGAGAGGTGAGATGCCTCCAACCAAGTTTCATCAGTAGGATGGCTTTCCAATCTTTCAAAGAACGCAACCCCAAGCCCCCTTCATCTTTAGATTTACATAGGCTACTCCAAGCAATGGTCGTGAATTTGGTGGGCTGGTCATTCCCTCCCCACAGAAATCGGCTAAGGAGTTGCTCTATGGAGCTGAGAATGGCTTGAGGGAGCTGGAACGCAGAAGACCAATAGATGTGTGAAGGCCGGAGAGAGTGGAATTGACCAGCTCTAACCTACCAGCCAGGGACAAAGACCTGGTCTTCCAAGAGCTGATTTTATACCAAACCTTCTCCAACGCGGGGCTGCAATCAGAGTTTGATAGGCGGGTACTAATGAGAGGAAGTCCTAGGTACTTCATCGGGAGAGTCCCTTTATCCATGTCAAGAACCCTTGCCAATGTGTTCCTTCTGCGAGAAGAACCACCAAAGATGACCTTAGATTTGGATTTTTTTGACTTGCAGGCCCGAGGTTCTAGCAAAGTGGGAGAGGAGCTCATGAATTCCTTTGGCATTTTGGATATTAGCAATAGCAAAGAGCATGAGATCATTCGCAAATAGAAGATGGTGAATATTTAGCGGCGCTGGGAGCCAATGGGTGATATTTGCACTGATTGAGTAGGCCAGAAAATCCCTCAAGACCAATGGCGAAAAGAATGAGGGGGATAGGATCCCCTTGCCTTAAGCCACAAGAGCTGCTGAAGTGTCCTTTAGGGCTGCCATTAACTTGAACAGAAAAAGTGGGCTGGCGATGCACTCAATGATCCACTCAATGAATATAGGCGGGAATCGAAGCTGGCATAGGCAATGAGTGAGATAATCCCATCAAATTGAATCAAAAGCTTTTTGGAAATCAATTTTGATAGTCATCCGAGGCTTCCCTTTAGCTTTGTGAAAACCATGCATGAGGGCTTGGCAAAGGAGGATATTGTCATGAATGTGTCATCCTTTGATGAAGGCAGATTGGGCATGATTAATAAATTTTGGCATGAGAGGCTGGATTCTAGTGGCAAGAAACTTGGAAATGATTTTGTAGGTGAGGTTGTGGAGGGATATTGGCCGGAATTAATCAAACTTAGTAGCAGTCTCACATTTAGGAACCATTGCAATGAATGTGCTGTTGATTGATCGAAGCAGGCGCTTGGTAGTAAAGAAATGAGTGACAGTGTGAACAACATCATCACCAACAATACCCCAACAATTTTGGAAGAAAGCACCAGTAAAGCCATCCGGGCCCAGGGCTTTATTAGGATGAAGAGCAAAAACAGCAGCTTCTATTTCCGAAGGGGTGACCAATTTGGAAAGGACTCCCTGATCCACTCCAGAAAGCCAATTACTGAAAGTAATTCCAGCACTTGTAGCGTCGAAAGGATCATCAGTTCTATTGAGCAGCTTTTTAAAATAATTCACAGCTTCAATCACAATGACATGGGGGTTGGTACTAATGGTGCTGTCCGGGAGGGTTACTCTACTGATTGTATTAATGTGCTACCTTGCCGAAACTTTGGAATAGAAGTACTTGGTGTTAGAGTCTCCAAGCTTTTTCCATAAGGCTCTAGATTTGTCGTGCGCAAAGGATTCTTCATCAAGGAGGATGCGACAAAGCTTAGAGGAAGCCTCCTTTTCAACAGGAATAAGGATGCTATCCGAAGGAGAGGATTGAAGTGCGGCTTGGATCTGGCTAAGGTGAGCTTCAGTGGTCTTTTTAGCCTCATGAAGGGAACCGAAGACCTTTTTATTCCACTCCTTAAGAACAAATTTGGTGTGCTTTAGTTTTTGGGCAAGTTGAAACAAAGGGTTCCCTTTAACTTTGATATTCCAGCAATCCCGAATAAGGCCATTGAAAGACTGATGAGAGGTCCACATGGAGAAGAACTTGAATGGTTTTGGGCCATAATCAGTGGCCTTGCAGAGATGGATGATGATCGGACTATGATCAGACAAGCCAACCAATTGGAAGATAGCATTGGAGGAAGCAAAATGTTGAGTCCAAAGGGGGTTGACAAGGGCTCGATCAAGCTTTGCTGCAATCCGATTGGTGCTGATGGAGCGTTTGTTATTCCAAGTGAGGGAGTGACCAGCAGCTCGAATGTCGTTAAGGCTGCAAAAATTATGAAGGTGTTGAACTTATCAAGAAGCTTGCTAGGAATGGGGTTCCCCCCTACCTTCTCATTGGAGTATCTGACCATGTTCCAATATCCCGAGAGAATCCATGGCAAATTAATGGTGTTGCTAATGGTTTTCAGTTGATTCCAAAGAAGAGTTCTTCTGCTAGCGATGTTTTCCCCATAGATGGCGGTGAACAGGAACTCATGCTGAAGAGTGGGAACTTGAACTAAACAATGAACAAATTGAGTGTCGTGGGATAAAATTTTTAGAGAAACAACATCCTCATTCCAGCAAAGAAGGATTCTGCATTTTGAATTAATGCTGCCATTCCCGAACATACTCCAATTAGGGCAGATATGATGCCTTACCCGAGTAAAGATTCTTTCATCCAATTTGGTTTCAATGAGAGCTACCAAGGAGAGTTTATTGGCTTTTATCCAAGCTTTAACTTCCCTCTGCCTCACATGACCACATAAGCCACACGCATTCCATGATGCACAGATCATGGGGAATTTGTCATGGGTTTGGTGACCTCAACAAGTGGGGCCACATTGTTGTCGAGATGAAATCCACCTTCAAGCTGTTTATGAGAGTCAGAGTTGCAATTATCCATTGGAGCCGTAGGGGCATCAGCGCCATGAACTTGGAGAGGCCATGAACTTGAGGATGGCTGATTGCTTTCGAGAGAATCCGATTGAACAGCCGTAGCATACATTTCTTTATTTTGGAGAAATGTTTCGCAGTTCGAGAGGAGCTGGAATGGGTTAGTTGATGGCCGTCGGACCTATTTTCTGGGAGCAGATTTTAGGGGCTTATTTGTTGTGGTGCGCTGCTTGGCTTGAGGCTTAGTGGTAGACAGATGGCCTGCTGGAGGAGTAAGGGTGGAGGGTATACTATGTGGTGGGTGGCGGGTCGTTTGCTGGGCATTGTCTACGGGATTGGTATCAATAGGTTTCTGATGGGTGGTGGCTGATGGGTTAGGAAGGGGAAGGGGCGGTTGAGGGTTGGAGAGGAGGGTGGTAATAGTAGGTTCAGCTGGTGAGGTATGGCGTCTTGCTCAGCTGTAAGAGCAGGAGCAGGAGCATGAACAGGAGCATAGCAGGTAGGGTGGTGTTGGTTAGATGTAAATGAAGTGAGGGCCTTTTGGGCTTGGATTAGATTCCCATCAGCTGTAGTTGGAGGTTCCTACAATGAATGGGCGATAGGAGCAGCAGGTCGGTATGTACACTCCTTTGGTGTGTGCCCAAAGGATTGGCAGCGCAAGCAAGCCGCTGGTTTCCATTCATAAATGACCTCTTGGCAGAAGGAGATGCTAGATTCAACTTCAACGAGAATCGAATCAGGGAACAAACAATCTAAATTAACCTCAACGCATACCCTTGCATAGTCCATGCAGGTGCGGGAGAAGGTGCCACCATTAATAGAAATTGGTTTCCCAATCACATTCACTATCCGGCTGAGAGTCTTTGAAGACCAAAAATGCATGTGCAAACCTGGAAAACGGATCCAAATTGGGATAGTGGAGAGTTCTTTTTGTGGTTGAAGATCCGCTGACCATTTCCAAAGGATAAGTGGTCGACCGAATGGACGAGGTCCACCTTCTAAGATCTTATTCGATCATCGGCATTAGATAATTTGAAGAGGAAGAACCCATTCTTGATTGGTAAGACCTCACCCACCTTTGCATCGCCACTCTCGGTGTTGCAATTTTGAGACCACAGATGCTAGGCTTTAGTCAATAATGTATCCAATTAAGGAGTTAGACCAAGATCGACTTCTTCTTCAAGCTCGGCCTTTGGGCAAAAACTGCTAGTTCATTTTGAGTGGGAGCCATGTAGTGAAGCTCTTTGCCCGTGTTTTTAGCAGATTTACAATGGAAGAGGCTGCTCCAAGAGGCCTTTGGCAAGTTGGGGTTCAGAGCTCCATTAGGGAGTGGTAACATCTATGCAGGAATCAGGCAGGGGTAGAGCTGAAATAAAAGAGTTTGAAGGAGGTATTAGATGAGAGTCTGAGGTGATTAAGGAAGAGGTAGTGGGGTTTTTTCCATGCTTGCAGATCTGATGAGGAGTTGGTTTGGGCGTGAGTGCAGGGAGGTTAGCTGGTCCAGAAGTGTGGGTGTCTGGGTCCGGTAGGCCCAAAGATTTGGGCGGGCAGCTGGTCAATAGGTTTGGGTCAGGTGGCCGAAGAGATAGAGAGTCAAGTAGCCTGAAAGAAATGGTTGGGTTTCTAGATAAAAGAGATGGGTCGGAGGGCCCAGGAGTAGGGACTAGCCCAGGAGGAGTTGGGCGGCTACCAGATTAGGAGGGAGGATTTGGATGATTGATGATTTAATCTCATAATTCGCTTGAATAACAAGGAATTGAATGCAGAAAGGGGATGTATATGCTCCTAGTGTATTGAATTCCTTTAAGGTTTTTTGTTTCTCTCCCATCACAAATGGCTCACAATTAACAACAGGTGTGTGGGGGGGATGGCCTAGGTCTAAGAAGCCTCTCTACTTTAAGATCTAAAGGGACAAACTCAGGGTTGAGAGATCTTCTACCAAGCATACAACATACACACTATAGTAATTTACAGCAGGCAAATACCACAGACACAAAATACTGCTGAGATAAGGTAATAATAAAATGACAAAATTGATGGTTTAATAAAAGGAATAGGAAATGCAAACTCAAGCAAGATGTGCTCCAGCTGCAGGCTATGAACTGTTCTCCTTACTACAGCTTCATATTTGAAATCAAATTCAACAAACTATAAAACTACAGCCTCATTAATTCAAATATTATGACTACAAAAAATTCTAACTAAAACTCAGATTTACCAAACTTAGATCTACAGATCCACGACAGCGGCGCCAAAAACTTATTGATTTGCTAACAGAATTTTATTACAAAATTAGATGAAAAATACAATAGAAAATAAAGGAAATGGAATGGTCTTTAGCACAAATAAATAGCTTGCAAGATCAAGACTGTTGTAGCAAGTTTCAAAGTAAGTACGGATTAGTCCACAGAGAAATGTGATCTAAATTTTTATAAATCTCTAGATCTGGACACCTAATCCTATTCTAATTATACTATGGAAAACAGGGAAAAGAATTTGATTTTTTTGGTTGTCACTTTAAACTAAAATAGTAGAAAATTAGATCTAATTAAAAGCAGAGTTTAAGATTGATCCAGAGATCAAAGAAAAATAGAATTGAGGAAGATGATGAATGTTTTGGTAAAATAAAATTCAAATATGGAGAAAGAATAGCTAGGGGATAGTTTTCACTATAAAATTAATTTGTAATGCAAAGTAGAAGATGGATCTACAGCAATCCTTCAATTGGCTACTAGCACAATTGCAAGGTAGAAGGATTCAAATCCTCCCTTAGATATGGACTAGTCCTAGGGCTATACTTTATCCACTTGAATGGTCACAAAGTATCCCATGGATATAATCCAGTCATGGGGAACAAAAATTGAATAATAAAATCACTGCAAATGCTATGGATGCAAGGCTACAAGCTCAAGCATCCATAGATGCATAAAATCTGTATAAATCAATTGAAAACTAATAGATCTACAAATTAAATGAGCATTAGAATTAGTCATTCATTGATCAACAAAAACTTACAATAAATTGACTCTCAGATCTGCAGTCTCTGCAACCTCCACTTTTCATACAATGCTCTCACAATTAAATTTACAGATCAGCTAAGGATTTAGCCAAGCATGGCTAGGCTAAGGAGAGAAAAGAGGGAGAAGAAAACTAGAACTAGGCGGGAAAGCAATTTCAACAATTCCTCAAACTCTGGATGCCTTTAGACAACCTTAAGGTTGGTATTTATACAATTCTATCAATCCTTGTGATCTGTTTGCTGGCCAATCAGAGGAGAGTAATTTTAATTCGGTTTTGTCAATCCTTGTACTTCATGCTCCTACCAATAAAAGGAAAAATATGATCAATTTTGTTATGCCCTACCCATGGAGTTTGATTCCCAGCAAAATTTGCCCCCAATTCGATTAAGGACTGGCTTGCATGTGGACAGGTGTTCTAAGTGCTGTCTGAAATCCTGAAGTTGCCCTCAGTGCTCACAGGTAGCTGCTGGAGCCCGTGCCTCTCACAAATGAATTGCTTCAGGTGTGCACCTTGCTAGGCTAGATTGGATATTGAAGACGCTCGTGAGGTTAAAATGTGGTTCATATGCATGCAGCTCACGAAGTTCTCTTACAATGAGTAGTGCAGCTCGTGTGGCTTCTCGCTAGGATGGAATTGGCCCCTGGCATGGCTGGCACCAACTCTGTAGTGTGCGAGATCTGCGCGAGTGAAAGTTCTGAAGCTAGTCCTTGAGAGAGCTACGTGAGCGCTCAGTGTCTAGAATGCATATGAGCCTCACGAGAGCTACACGCACTTGTTGCCTGCTGCTTTGATCATCATGAGAACTTCGCAAGAAGATTTTTTGAAGCTGCAATGCAGCTTGCATGGATGCCTGAACTGTGCGACAACTTTGGTAGAGTTCCTTTCTTCAGTGAGCTGCGCGAGATCTGCGTGAGTTCTTAATGTGCTACAGGCTTGGACCTCACGAGAACTTCACGAGGCGGCTTTTAAGGTGTTTTAACCTCGTGAGCACCACAATCTGAGCTGCGCGAAGCTTGCCTTTTGTTCCTCTGCTGTAGTGCACATGCTGCTGCAGTGGTCTCCTTAGCTTGGGTCCTTCCTCCTTTCATCAGTTGAACTCCCAAGGTCTACTTATGCCATCAAACTGATCACCATGGTGTGTACCACCATGGTGTATCCTCTGTTCTTAACTCAGCTTCTCAGTGTGGCTTTCTTAGCTGGACTTCTCTCTCTTTTAGCCTCCAAAGCATGACAGTTGTACTAAGCTGTCATTTTATTAATAATTTCAAAACACACTCAAAAGATGATTATTAAATGGCTCCAAAGTGTAGTAAAGGATAGGTTAGGAGGTGAAAAGTTCAGTGATTAACAGCTCCCTTCCCAAGACAGATTATAGCTTTATTTATACAATCACTAAAGCATTTAAAAGTATTAGCCAATCAGAAATAAGATACTTTTGGGGTTGGTGATGTGGCTTATTTGTAGCCAAGGGATGCCTTGAGAAGTGTGGGACAGCTAAGCACATTGGGATATGTGCCCTAGAAGTTGTGGAATCTCAAGATTTCTGTCTCATGCTGGTAGATTGAAGTTGATTAAGTCCACCCTCTCTAGCTTTCACATCTTTTGGTCATCAGCCTTTCCTCTTCCACAATACACTATAAGGACCATGGAGTAACTTCTCAGTCACTTTCTCTGGGGAGGCAATGACAAGCCCTCAAAACTGGTCACCATCTCTTGGAACAATATCTACAAGCCGAAAGCTGAGGGGGGATTGGGTCTGCGGCCCCTTAATGATTGGAAAGCCATTCTAATGATGAAATTATGCTGGAGATATCTCACGTGCCACTAGTCATTATGGGTCAATTGGGTCCGTAATAAGTATCAGGCACACATATCCTTTTGGGATGTTCCTATTTCACACATTTGTCCCTAGGGTGTTAGGGGTCTTTTCCAAGCTCGTTCTCTTTGTTTGCAAAATATCAAAATTATTAATGGAGATGGGCGTACCACGGACTTCTGGAGGGATCCTTGGAGACCCGTAGGTAGGCTTGTCAACCTCTATAGTGATAGAGCTATATATGACCTTGGGCTTGGCTCAAGACTCTTTGTTTGTGAGTTCATCATCGATGGGCATTGGGCCCTCCCAAACCCTACTTCCGCTGACCTCATGGCTGCCTGGGATATCATTCATGAAGTCCCCATAGCAGCCAATAGAAAGGATACTATGATCTGGTTACCTTCTCTAAAAGGTAAATTTTGCCTTCATTCTGCTTGGGAATCTACTCGCGTTCATAGGCCAACCCTACCTTGGACGACCTTTGTGTGGTTCAAAGGAAGAATTCAGTGCCACGCTTTTGTCCTTTGGAGGGCTACTCTTGGAAAACTTTCCACAATTGACCTTTTAATTGGGTGCGATATTGTGATCAACCAAGGGTGCAAATTCTTCAATGCTAACAGGGAAACACATGCACACCTATTCTTTGGCTGTGGTTACACTTTCTAGATTTGGAGATCTATCCTCAGCTAGTATGGCATTAGACGAGCTCCCATGACTAGCATCACTGATGAGATTCACCACATCCTAAATTCCAATCTTGAGGAATCACCCACCGGCAACACTTGTTAGCAGCCGCGGTATACACTATTTGGAGGGAAAGGAACCATCGTATCTTCAACATACCAGCCACCACCATGCCTACACACAAAAAAAGTCTGCTCTGAACCATTTTGTCCTATTGCCTTAATTGATGGTGGCGGTTTTGGCATAATGTTTATAGTTTATTCCTTTTTTTCCCTTCCATTTGAAGGTTGCATTGTAATTATTATTCTTATTAATTGAAGGGTGGCGGCCCCTCACAACCCCTTTTTGCCGAGCGAAAAAAAAAAACTCACGCTTGTGATTTTTCTGAAATTTAGTTCTATATTTTTGGAGGTTTTCAGTGTGTATGGTTAATTGAATTGAGAAAGGAAGATTGTTGTGGGTTGTTGAGAAGTATTGTGAGAAGTTTGAATCCCAATGGCCGAACGTGAGGATACCCTGGCTGACCTTTTAAAAACCCCCTTCCAAATCTGCCCAAAAATCCATTAGAAAATCGAGTAGGATAGCTTCTCAGCCCAAGGATGACCCACCTGCTAAGAGGAATCTAGTCATGGACAAACCCAAGAAAGCTAAGAAAGCCAAAATTATTGAGGACAGCCCTGTGCCTAAACCTATCGGTGAGCTTGAACCAAAGATACCCATGGCTCTAACCACTCCTAATGAGTATGTGGACTCTTTAAGTCTGATTCCAGAGACAATTTTTACCTACCTTATTTTACTAAGGTAGAGGAGTGTAAGGAGACCTTGGCCTACTTGGAAAAGGTAAAACTGACACCTCTTTTGACCCCATTGCAAGAGAAGGTTTACCCAAGGTTGGTCAAATTATGGTATCAGAACATCAGAGAAAGAAAGATGTCAGAGGCACCTGATCCTATGCTTGCGGATTTTTTTTTTTGCTTGGCAAAAAGGGGTTGTGAGGGGCCCCTACCCTTCTATTAATAAAAAATGATAATTACAGTGCAACCTTCATGAGGAAGGGAACAAAAGAAGACAGCTATAAACAATTTGGCACGACCTCCACCATCGAGTAGGGCAATAGGAAAAAATGGTTCGAAGCAGACTTTTTTTGTGTGTAAGCAAGTTGGTGGTAGTTATGTCGAAGATGCAATTGTTCCTTTCCCTCCAAATAGAGTAAACCGCAGCCGCTAACAAGTGCTTCAGATTAGTGATGGTGCTATCCGCAAGATTGGAATTAAGGATGTGATGAATCTCATCAGTGATGCTATTCATGGGATCTCTTCTAATATCATTCTGACTTAAGATAGATCTCCAAATCCAGGAAGTGTACCCGCAGCCAAAGAATAAGTGATCATGAGTTTCCCTATCCGCATTGCATAATTTGCACCCTTGGTTGACGACAATACCACGCCCAATTAATAGGTCGATTATGGAGAGCTTCCCAATAGTAGCCTGCCAAAAAACAAAAGCATGACGTTGGATTCTTCCTTTGAACCACACAAAGGTCATCCAAGGCAGGGTAGCTTCCCAAGCGGAATGAAGACAAAACTTTTCTTTTGGAGAAGGAAGCCAAACCATAGTATCCTTTCTATTAGCTGCAATTGGGACTTTATAAATGATAGTCCAGGCAGCCATGAAGTCAGCAGAAGTTGGGTTTGGGAGGGTCCAGTTGGCCATCAATGATGAAGTCGCCAACAAGGAGTCTTGAGCCGAGCCCGAGGTCGTATATAGTTCTATCGCCAAAGAGGTTGACAAGCCTACCTAAGGGTGTCCAAGGATCCCTCCAGAAGTCTGTGGTATGCCCGTCACCGATAATGATTCTGATGTGCTGCAAGCATAAGGAGCGAGCATGGAAAAGGCCCCTAACACCCCAGGGACAAATGCGAGGAATAGGAGTGTCCCAATCAGTCTTTGGCCCAGGGCTTGGGCAAAGAATTCTGGTTCTCAATTCATTTATGATGGCCATTGGAATCTTCCTGCACCCATTTCGGTAGCCCTTATTGATGCTTGGAACCTCATCCGCAAGGTCCCCATTACCGGTAATGGTGACGATAAGCTCATCTGGTCGCCTTCTCCAAAAGGTATATTTTGTCTCCGATCTGCCTGGGATGTTGTTCGTGTCTGCGGGCCTCCCCTACCGTGGACTACTTTTGTGTGGTTCAAGGGCAGGCTTCAGCGACGTGCTTTTATTCTTTGGAGGGCTGCTCTTGGCAAGCTTGCCACGAAAGACATCCTTCTTGCGCGTGGCATAGCGGTTGATCAATCGTGCCTTCTTTGCAATGCTAACAATGAATCCCATGACCACCTTTTCTTCGCTTGTGGTTACACCTGTTGGATATGGCGTTTTATCCTCAGTCGATACGACATCCGTCGGGCCCCCATGAACACGATCATAGAAGAGATAACTCATTTATCTAATGCCAACCTTGAGGATCGCACATCTGATCACTTGCAACATTTGCTTACTGCTGCGGTTTATACAATTTGAAAGGAAAGAAATATCAGAATTTTCAAGAGTGCAGTGAACTCACCTGACACAAAAAAAAAAGCCCTCTTGCGTACCATCTTGTCTTTCAGCCCCTTTTGATGTTTTTGGTAAATACGGTTGTCTTCTCCTTTTGGGAATGAAATTCTGGCGTCCCTTCATCCATCCGGCACCCTGCTAGGCAGTACTCAGAATATAAACTGAATTTTGTCTTTTTATCCACTTGATGGATATTTGTTGAGTTATCTTCTGTCCTATTGTATAAAGATTATTTTTAATTTGCCCCTTTCCTCCCGGAAGTGGCAATGTAATTAATTTTCCTATTTATTGGAAGGGTCGGGGGCCCTATTAACCCTTTTTTGCCGAGCAAAAAAAATAAATTAAAAAATTTTAAAAATAAAAAAAATTCTGTTCATATAACTTCTCTATTTATTCATAGTATCTATTTTATATATCTCTACTAGACTCATATTTTTATAATTCGTAAATCTCAAATGTCTTCCCTTTGGCTTGTAATGGGGCTTTGAGTTTTCAGAAGGTTTCAAGAAAAAGGTTAAGAGGATTTAAAATTATTTATGAGAATTTAGCTCTTCTTTCTCTTCCATATTTTTTAGCTACAGTAAGTATCTTTGTTTTGGATATCTTCTTCCCATTTTTCTTTTCTTTTGTAAATCCTTTTTTCTTTTGAGGTTGGAAGCTTTTTGCTTCTCTTTTCCTTTCATGAAATTATTTTTTACGATTTCTTCTTTTTCTTTCCTTTTCCCATATTTTCATACATTTGTATTTCTTTTTTAGTTGTGCCTTTTTTAGCAGTTCCTTTATCTGTTTAGCATATACTCTTTTCACTCCCTCTTCTCCCTTCCTTTTATATTCTAAACTCTTAAAATTGTAAGGGTCAAAGGTAGAAAACATTGGTCAATACATATAGTTAAAGGTTTATAAAATTTCGGTACAAAGAAATTTAGATTTTAGGCTTCTAGTATGGGTTCAAAGGTAAAATATTCTAGGATTTTTGGCTTTTTGGCTCTGATTTAATAAAAGATGGCCTGTGATCATTTTTATGATTTACTAATATGGATGTCTTATTACTTTGATATACTTAATAGACAATTCCAAACAAACAAATCATCATATTTACAGAATATCTTGATTCTAAGTTCAGCATTATGAGATTACAAATAGTGGAGAAGTTCAACGAAATTTAACATGAATAAAGACAGTCTCTCTTTCTCAGAATAAAAGAGGGAATAGGCTCTATAACTGACTAATTATATAATTTTGAAACTATAATCTAAAAATTTTTGCAGTTCAGATCAATCGTATAGTTTCAAACATTCATCTGATACAGTATTCTAGAGATGCTTTGCATTGAATTGTAACTATTTTTATTTTCATTTTTAAACTACTACTATGATGGATTGCTAAGAATTTCAGATTTTCAGTTTTTCGATCATAATTTTGCATATAATGATTAATTGTCTTACTAAATTTTTTTTGAAAAAAAAAAAAAAAAAAACTATTACTAATAATAATATATCCGATATAATGTATCCCCCCCCCCCCCAATTTAAATAGGACAATGTCTTCATTATGTAAAATAGGGAACATATATAAATATCTTAACTTATTTTATTGCTAAGTTAGTAATCGGGTTTATAATCTGCAAAAAGAATAAAAAATCTTCCCCCCAAACTTGGGAGAAAAATACTTTCGATTTATAAAATGACAACGTTAGATGTTAGTAGCAAATTAGAAAAATAATAAATAAATAAATAAATTTTTATATAAATATGAACTAATTGTACAAACATAGAAAGAAAACTAATTACATAAAAGGAAATTCCTAGAACTAATTGCACACTAAATTAAGACACTGGCAGCAACGTCCAAGATAAGGGTCCTTCGATAAAGATTGATCCTCGGCTTCTAACTACCTTCAATTAGAGTCTCTCATTTCTTCCCACAAAAGGCATATCCATACCTTTACAGGAATGCCTCCCCAAACTTTAGAACACTTCCCTTTGCCCTTGTTTATCTTACATCCCCAAAAAGGAGCATCCCGCATCCCTTCTGATTCATCAACTACACCCTTAGTGTAGTTGAGTGATGAAGTTGAGGAGATGAAAGTCGACACATCTTCATCCTTCCAAAATTGGGTAGAGGTACCTTTCATTCCTCCTGCAGAAGAAAATCCCACTGTAGAAGTCCTTTGAAGAGTAGGAAGTGAACACTTCTCCGATTCATCTTTTGCTTATACCACTCCCTTGTGAAGACTATGTGGAGGGAATATAGCGCAAACAAAGGCAAAAAATAAGCAATGGAGAGGGGTGGTGAGGGACGGCTCAACCCACCATCATCACTTGGGAGCTTGCATTCGGGGTGGGTTGTGATGGTGTAAAGTTTGGGAAGTGGGGGAAGATGGGTTCTTGGTATATGAATTTAGATTTTGGGTTAGGTTTAGGGTCAAGGGTAGTTTCGATTGATGATGCAGCATCTCGAATAGATTTTTGCTTTTTAAATCTTTTACTCTCTGCTTTACAATTTCGAGACTTATATCGAGTTGTTTACTGAAATCACTCTGATTATGCTCTTCAGTCATGGGGTTTTAGGTATGAAAGGTGGAAGACAAAAGAGATGAGATGGTTTATAGATGGGTATGGATTTATAGGGAGGAGGCTTGGTTTTGAACCGTCACTTTGATTTAAATGTTGATGTGTAAGTTCCAAGGCTAGGGTAGTTGGGAAGTGGTCGTCTTGAATGTAAAATTTGTTTGTTTCCCTTATAGATTTAAATGGCTTCTTCTCCCAAAGTAACTGGCAGTGGATTGATCCTTTGGAGATGCATGTTCCCTAGAATTATCGTTTACAATTCTTTAAGACAAAAGTGAGACTCATTGACACTTCAAATTATACTCACTACGATTTAACTCTACGAATCACCCTAAGATTGTAAATTCATACGCTTTTAAGTGATTGACCTATCAGAGATTTTTACGATTGTCTGGACGTTTACATATAGTAGATCATAGAATTCTCTTTTACTAATATTATATGCATGTTACAAGTGATTGGTACGGGTGAGTCGGTAGCTCAACAGGTTCCAGAGGGAATTAATTAAAAACAGCGAGAGTTGATGTGCCTCCAAAAAATATACGTCCTCTTAGACATACCAACTGCATGTAATGGTAGTGTGTTACTTTTCTCTACCAACTGCATGTAATGGTAGTCCTCAAATTGAGTCTCCAATCTTTCGACAGATTGCCCAAGGTGATTAAGTAACTATGTCTGGATACGACTTCGTTGCATCCAGCTGTAAGCTATTTACACCAGAGTATCCTCTGTAGCAGCGCGGTAATGGGCCTCTGTGTGGTAAGAAGGAATAGAAGGAGGTCTGGGGGCTGGTTGAGTTGGGTCATAATTAGGTCTACAGGCTTCTCCTCAGTCAGATATTGTGTATAATTTTATGCCCACCAGAGACTGAATGTTTGTCTTCCAAATTTATAATTTTGGAAAGCCATTCATCATTGACTTTAATTTGTAAAGCCTTCTTTGCTTAGGAAGCCTACTTGTTGAAGTCTCCGAGTCAATCTAACATAGGGCATGGTATTGCACCGCTTCTTCGCTAAGAGTCTCAAAGAGTTCCCAAGCTTCTTCTGTTGTTAATTTATGAAACATACCACCACAGGCAACATCAATCATATGTCGGGCTGTATTGTCAAGTCCTTCATAGAGGGTAAGAACTATTTGCCCTTTCGTGACCCCATGGTGAGGGCACCTATGCATAAGATCGTTGAGGCGATTCCAACTCTCCCAAAGAGATTCATCTGAAAATTGTTGGAACGTTAAGATTAGATATCGGATTCGAGTTGCTTTATATGTGAGATAGTATTCCACAAGGAATTTCTATTTCAACTCCTCTCAATCAGCTATCGAATTTTAAGGAAAAGAGTGTATCCACTGCTTTGCTTTGTCTCGGATAGAATATGAAAATAACCTCAAACGGATGCTTGTATCAGGCAAATTTGTGATCCTGATAATATTGCATATTTCTATAAAATTATTTAGATGCAATGAGGGATCTTCGTCTATCAGCCCATGAAAGATAGGCAGTATTTGGAGCATATTGGGCGTGATTTCGAAAGGCTTATTACCGATAGTATGGGGCATTTGAATGCATGGGGAAGTGTAAGCGATGTCAATGAATAATATTCTCCCATTATTTTAGGCAAGTTCTGACTGTTGTCCGTCATGATGAAATTACTTTAATAGCAAGACACTTGATTAGAACAATTATTGTATTTAGTTTTGGTTTCAATTTTTCTACTTTTTATTTTAGCAAGTAGGGAGAGAAACAAATCTGAGTTTCAAAATTTCGTGTTCGGCAGAAGTTGAAAACTTTTAATTTACTGTTCCGAATAATCTTTCAAAAGATTAAGAAAAGATTAAATAAAAATATAAATATAAAGAAGTATAAAAAGAGAAAGATAAATATTACTTTCTAAAAGAGAAAATATTAGATAAAAATTTGAAAGAATTAGATAAATTTTACTTCCCTAACAGCGGCGCCAAAAACTTGACTTGCTTCTTATTATGTATTATATTTATGTTAAATTCAAGTCTTAACCTATTGCAAGCGTATAATGGAAATTATAGTACTAGCATAGGATCGTTCCCACGAGAAAGTTTATTATCTAGTTGTTTCTCTTATTTTATCTTTTATTCAAATTCTTATTTTAAAAACTTTTATTTATCTTTAAGATCTAATCTACTAGAGAAATATGAATAAAAGAATGATTTTTTAGTCTAAAGTGCATAAAATAAATCCTAATCCTCCTTCAGATTAAAGTCGTCAATCTTAATCTTTAACTTTTGGATATTTATAAATTTAAACAGTACCGTTATACTATATTTCTAGTCTCCTAACATTAGTCGTTAATCAAGTCTAAGATCCTATTAATATAGACTTAATCCAATCAACAACTTCCTAAAATCTAGGTGTCAATCAAACCTTAGAAAATTAAGGATAGAAAAGTAAAATCGTTATACTAATCTACAAATTCTAACCTGAGTCATCAATTCAAATCAAAACTTAGAGATGTTTACAAAGTAAATAAATCTAAATTAGAAAATGATTAAAGAAAATAAAAAGAGAATGACAAATATTGGTTTTCAGAAAGAAAGATACAAAATTAAAATTTTTGCTTTCCCGATAGCGGCGCCAAAAACTTATTCGTTGATATCACGGCTCTAATTATACTTACTTGGCCTTAACTTATCGCAAACGCACAGTGAAAATTACAATACTAGTATAGGATCGTTCCCACGAGAAAGGATAAATTTCTATGTATCTTCCTTCTTTCTCAAACTTTTACTAGTCTTTAAAGGTTGGGAAATATGAATAAAAGAATGATTGTTTAAACTAAGTGCAGAAAAATAAATCTAAATCCTTCTCCTTTCAGATTGTGGTCGTCAATCACAATCCTTCAGTTCTCGGATGTTTATAAATTTAAAATACCCTTACACTATATCTCAGTCCTCTAGACTTTAGGCATCAATTAAAAACTAAATTTCCTCAATACAGATTTATACTAATCTGCAATCTTCTCAAAATTTGAGTGTCAATCAAACTCATGAAAATTGAAGATGAAAAGTAAAAATCGTTACACTAATCTGCAAATTCAAGACTTTAGGCGTCAATTAAAATCAAGAATTCTTAGATGTTTACAAAGTAGGAAAATGAAATCAAATAAATCTAAACTAGAAAGCAAAGTTGAACCATCCAAGGGTCGATCTTTCAGCTTCTTCAACCTTGGTTGTCACGCAAGACTTCGGAGAACTGTGGACGATTTTACTTGATAAACATAAACTACTTGATATTCCAGCTCCCGATCACATGCGTCAATTGCTCTCGAGAATCCTTGAATATCTAAACTACTTTAAACTATAATGATCGGAAGAAAACCCAACCTTAGTCGTCAATTGATGTTGAGAGTTCCTTTGATAAGCTTCTTCCTATGTCAAGCCCTCTTATTTATAGATTATAAGGGGTCGATTTATATTATTATAATTCTAATAAAAGAAAATTTCTAAGAATAAAAATTTTCTACTGTAACTCAACTTCTAATCCTACTCTTCCTTGCTTTGGACGATAGATGCGTGCAGGATTGTTCTATTATTTCAGCAACAGAGATCTTTAGGATTCTTTCAATGCCAATCTTCCCAGAACCATGGGTTGTGTTGAAAAGTTTAGATTGTGCTTTTTATTATAAAGCTAATGATAAAGAATCACATAAAATGATGGCAAAAATAAAATAAAATAAAATAAAAAATAGATGAACACACGCACAACCAAACTTACAGTCCTGTAAGAATCCAGGGCCTGTTGTAGCAAGTTTTGATAAGTAAGAGTTTGTCCCACGAATAGTGATGATCTAAAACCTCAAGGGTTATATAGTAAACTCTAGACCTAGCTATAGGTCGAGCAACTCTAAACCTATGCTAGAAAACAAGATAAAGAAAATGTGTTTAGGCGTCACAAACTAACCTAAAACTAAAAAAAAATAAGAATAAACTATAGCTAAAAGAAGGCGAAAAAGAAAGATGATGATGGTGTGAGAAAATAAAGAAAAAATAGTGTGAAGTAGATAGCTAAGAGTAAATCAGCAATGCACATCAGTTCTAGAAATGATTCTGCAGCAGTCCTTTAGATGGCAACAAGCATATTTTCTAGGTAGAAAAATCTAACCTAACCCAGAGAACTGGACTGATCTTAGGGTTGTATTTTATCCACTTAAATAGTCGCAAAATACCCCAGAGATTTCATCTAATCAATGGATTAAATCAGAACAAGAAACCCATTGCAGACACTATGATTGTAAGGTTACAAGATCAAGCAACCATAGGAGCAAACAACCTTTAAAAATTAGGTGGAAACCATAAGAAATCCCAGGCTAAATGGGGCTTTAGACTTAGCTGGTCATTGCTACAAAAAGGCCTGCAATGACCCAGCTCACAAGTTTGCAGTCTGTGAAAAATCTCAAGTTTACTTACTGAAAATCTGATTGCAAAATAGAGGAGAGTTTGGCTCCACAACTATCTCTCACTTGGCTGCTCAAATGCTGAGAAGAAAAATCTATTTCAACCCTGTGACTTAGACTAGCCTTAAGGATATACCCTGCCCAATTGAATGGCCACAGGCTATCCTAGAGGTTATCCTAATCACAGATGAAAGAGATCGAACAAGAATATTACTGCTGTCACCATGGTTGCAGGGTTACAAGCTCAAGCAACCATAGGTGAATCAAACCTATAAAACTCTATGTGGGAAACACAGGCAAAAAATAGATTTCATGAGCATTAACAACATGGCATTTCATTGATTAAGATAGAACTTACAATGTTTGACCTCAAGGTAGCAGCCCTTGCAAAACCCAAAACAGCTCACTCATGTTTATGCAAAATAGTTTTTAGAGAGCTGAAATATACAACTGGCTACAAAGATTTTTAACTCAGCATTGCAGCTGAGCTAAGGAAGAAGAAAATGGAAAAAAAGGAGAACAAGCCTGGCTCGAAACCCTAGAAAAAGAAAACCTAAAGTGATCCAACTATCTTGGATATTTTACAAAACAAAATATAGCTCAATATATATACAACCCTTGGCAGGAGCTATGTTCAATAGTCAAATAGAAATGAGGAGGTTTGGAGCTGATTTCGTGGCCCATTTGTGGCCCTTGGATGCTTTAGGAAGTGTGGGACATTGGGAAGTGTGCCCTAGAAGTGGTGAAATACCCAAAATATCCCTCTATGCTGAAGTGTGGCTGTTGGACTTTGTGCCTCGTGAAGATGATAGCTTCAGCAGCTTCAGAACCTTTATCTCGCTAGGATCTCGCTAAGCTCTCACTAGGTTCAAGTGCTTCAGGTATGCGCCTCATTAGGATCTCCCTAGGCTGAAACACAACCCATTTTAGCTATACTATAGCTCGCTAGGCTCAATTCCAGCAACATTTGAGCTGCTCGCTGGGTTCAAAATGTGTACAACTCGCGAGGTTCAATTGTCTTCAGCATTAACCACTCTCCAGGTTCGAGGAACTGCATGAGGACTTCACTGGCTGCTACCGGAGAGGTTCCTTTGCAGCTCCCGAGGTTCACTTTGCACTTAAGCTGCTTGACATGTTCCTTTGTGAACCACACGAGATCTTCACCAAGCTGGTCGCTTGGTGGTTTATCTGCTCGAGTTGTTCTCATGTGTAGCTGTTCTTAACTCGAAAAGTTAATGCACAGCTCGAGAGGATTAGTGAGCTGTTTGAATTGTGTTGATAGGAGCTGCTCGAGAAGTGTGGATAGGAGCTGCCCTAGAGGCTTCACTCTCCATTATGTGCAGCTGCTCATGAGGGTAAGTCACAGCAGTAGCAGCTTGAATGCTTCAGCTTTCAACCTGTGGGGCTTAGAGCAGCAGATCTGCAACTTCAGGTGATGGGGCTGCACAGTTTCTGAGATGCTGCTCACACATTTGATGGTTTCAGCAATATGCTCGGATGTATGGTGCAGCAGTTGCTATGCTACTTCAGGTGAGTGTGCTTGAATGTTCTTTGCTGCAGCTTGACCTATCACACTCCCAACGGTAGCAGCAGTAGGTCGGTAGGATGGCTCTCCATGCAGCTCATCATGAGGAATTGGTCTATCAGCTGCAACCCAGCAGCCACTGCAACAGCAATGTGTCTTGGATGCTTGTTGGCTTTATTTCTGCAGCAGCTCTTTTGTGCTTCAATGAGAAGCAGCGATCAGTCGGGTGGCCCGAACCCTGATGAAAGTTGCATTGAGTATTAGGGTCTTAATTCTTTAGGATCAGATGAGGAGGTTGCAATTGATGAATAGTGACTAATCTCTTTTCTATTAGTAAAGGTAAAAGTACACTTAATGATTGTCTCAGGGGTGTAAACACTCGGTCATAGCGGGCTCTTCTCTGTTCTGGAGTCATCTACATTCCTTATCCATTTCCTACTCTTTGTATCTACTCAGTTCTAACTGGTGCTGGCGAGGGCTGCTTGAAATTGGAATGAGGTTATATTATTATTGGGCCTAGTATTGGTAATGTTCTGGACATTGGCCTCTATTCTCTTCTCATTCCTTTATTCCAAAAACCTCCTAACCCCACTAGCTCCACTTGGTGCATTCTTATTTAGGCGGCCTTCTGTGATAGTGTCCTCACAGCGATTAGTGTTCCTTATCAGATCAGCAAGGCTGGACTGCTGCTGGTATACTAAAAAGTCTGAGATTATTGGCAGAGTATTCTTGGAAATCATTTCAATATGTTCATCATTAGGTATCATATTTCGGACCTGAGCTGCTAGTGCTCTCCATCGCCTCAAATAGTCGTTGAAAGTCTCATTCAGGTTTTGCCTCAAACGAGCCAAGTCGAACTTACACGGTTTAATGTCTATATAGTAGACATATTATTCTTGAAATAAATACATCAAGTCTTTCCATGTTTTTATCATAGATGGTTCCAAGGATGTGAACCACCTCAAGGCTAGACCAGCGAAACTTTTTTGAAAGACCTTTATTAGTAGTCTTTTGTCTCCTCCATACTGGCACATGTCCCCACAGTAGGATTTGAGGTGTGCACTAGGATTGTCGGTGCCATTATACTTGTCAAAAGCTAGCATTTTAAACTTGGGAGGCAAGGGGACCTCAGCGAACAAACACAAATCTATCAAGTTGTGGCATGGATTTTAGCACTACCCATTTTAACAACTGCTTCTGAATTTTATCCAACTATTCTTTTAACTGCTCTGACTCCTTGGATATGGGGGACTACTTTCTCGATAGTTGGTTGGACTGCACTTTGGGCTACCAGGGGGTCGCAAATGATAGGAGGAGGGTTAAGGTTGGTCAGAGCCCTAGCATAGGCTCCACTATTTCTTATCTCATCTTCATACTATTGGTCTATATAAGGTGCAGTGAGGGCGGGATTCTCTTGTTGATGCTGCATGGATTAGGTGGGGATGGCCTGGATGGGAGTTGGGTGAGTCGATTGGGGACGAAAGAAGGTTTGTTGGATGATGGGATGAGTGAAAGTTAGATTTTGAGGCCATTGAGACTGGGGAAAGGCTTGAAATTGACTTTGGGACGTTAGGATATGGGTGTATTGGGGTTGATGTAAGGTATGGGTTTGAGCTAGGTATGAGGGTTGTGAATGGGTGAAATTTTAGAGGAATTGTGAAGGGTATGGGTGTGAGGTTCCAAGGTTTTGCTAGGCTTGGGTTTGGGCTATGAAGCCTTGGGAGGGTTGGGTCACAAAGCCTTGGTCATGATAGGTTTGGGCCATGGGCCATTGGTGGGTTTGGGCCATGGGCCCTTGATGGGTTTGGGCCATGGGCCCTTAGTGGGTTTAGCCATTGGGCCTTGGTGGATCTGGTCCATAGACCCTTGGTGGGTCTATCCCATTGGGCCTTGGTGAATTTAGTCCATGGTCCCTTAGCGGGTCTGGCCTATGGGCCCTTGGTGGGTCTAGGCTATGGGCCCTTAGTGGATCTGGTCCATTGGGCCTTAGTGGGTTTGGGCCATGGGCCCTTGGTGGGTCTGGGCCATAGGCCCTTGGTAGGTATCGATTATGAGGTTTTGGGCCATGAGGCCTTGGGACATGTGGGGAATGGAGGTTTGGGCCATTAGGCCTTGAGATAGGTGGGTAGTGGGAGCTGTTATTCACTGAAAAGTATCACTTTTCACCTCTTAATCTAGCTTTTGCTGGGCCTTGAAGCTGACTAATAACGCCTTTTTAACTTATTTTATAGTTAGTAATAAATTGTGCAGCTTAAGACAAAATCCTTACCTTCGGTGCCATGAAGAAAGAGAATTCAAGTAAAAGATAACAGCTGAACTAGAAAGTGATGGAACACCATGGTGGTACATACCATGGTGACTATTTTGCATGTCATGATGAACCAAGAAGTCCAGCAGATGAACCAAGCATACATGAGAGTGGAGGAAGCTGGTGAAGAAGTATATGCATAGCAGCAGAGGAATAATAGGCTTATCTTGCACAGTTAATGTGCTGCTTCGTGTTGTTAAATTCACTAGCAAAATCTTCCTCGTGCAGCTACGACATGCAGCATAATAGAGCTCGTGAAGAAGTCGTGCAGCTCAATGAAGGGGTTATCACAAAGCAGCCTCTCGCACAGTAGTCGCACACTTCAGCTGCAATCAACATGTGAAGAAACTCGTAGAGTTCTCGCGAGGATAGCCAATTGGCGCGAACAATAGCAAAGACTTTGTGAAGTTCTCGTGTGGCTCTGGAAGAGAGAGACGCCCAGAAGTTCTCTCGCGCAACTCGCATAGCTCTCGCTCGCCTAGAAGCTTAACCCTGAATTGAGTGAGATGTAAAGTCCATTTGCGTGAGTACCTCGCGATAGGAGTTTCTGAAGCTCTTCTGTGCAAATGCATTTAAAGCAAAAGCAGCTGCGCGATCACCCTCCTATTGCTCGAGACAGTAGCATTCAAAGCCAAATTCTACCCTACGAGGACTCTACAAGCTGCGCGACAAAAGTAATGCCCAGAAGCCAGCCTCATGAAGCTCAGGCTCTCCACATCCCAATCTTAACTCAAGGACCTTTGAGGATTTCCTGAGGTCTAGGGCACACATCTCGAGGTGCACATTCCAAGGAATCTAAGGGTTGTAACAGTACCACATCAATTATAAAAATTAGGGTTTACTCTTCTTTGAGGACCAAGTATATAAGCTATGCTTGTAACTTAGGAATTTTTATCAATCACTCTCTCCTTCAACCTTTGTCGGTTGAGAGCTCAAGCAAATTAGGGTTAGGGTTAGGGTTTTGATCACTTTTTTTTCCATTTTTCCTCTCTCTTAGCCCAATACTTGCTGGCTAAATCTTTGGTAAGCAAATAGGTATAGTTTTATTTAGTTTTGTAATAGGTCATTTAAACATTAGGATTTTTGTGAAAAGCTGTTGTGCACAAGGCTGCTGCCTTGGGAAATTCCATTATTGGTAATTTGGATCAATGGGATTTGTGCTTTAAATATTTATTTAATCTGTTATTTTCCTATTTGCCAGTAGTTCTGTTTAGGGTATAGCATGCATTTAGGATTTGAGCTTATTGAAAAACACATAGAAGCTTGAGCTTGTAGCCCTGGGACCATGGTGACAGCAGCAGTTTATATATTCTATCTCATCATTTATGGGTAAGGGAGCCTCTGTGGATAGCCTGTGACCAATTGAGTGAACAGACTATAGCCCTAGGAAAACCTTGGTCACCAATCTGAGATGGATTCTTTTTCTCTGCACTTAAGCTTGTAGCCTAGTGAGAGATTATGCAGAAACAGGCTCCTCCTTTGTCTTATTTGACCGCCATCAAATATTAGATCTAGCTTCTCTGTAGTGATTGCAGACTTTGGAGGCTGAGTTATTATAGCCCTTTTATAGCAATGACCAGCTGAATCTAAGTCCTTATTCAACCTATTACTTTTCCTGTGTGTCGGTTCATTGTGCCGATGGCCTTTGCAACACACATTGGATTTTATGGGTTGGAACTCCTATGAATGTCTGTCAGATCTATATGCAGATCTGGAGAGCTTGTAGCTTGGCAAACACAGTGTCTACAATGGTATTCATGGCCTGATTTAATTCATTGTATTAGGTTTGATCAGCGTCACTCCTTTGGATTAGGTTAACTTTTCTAACTAAATCAATGGGATTTCTTTATTTTAACACACCATTACCACCTTCTTCATAACTCTTTCTTAGGATAGGACTACACTTTATTTCTCTTCTTTTCAATAGGTTATTTAGTATAGTTGTGGCACCCAACTCCCTTTCTTTAGAATTGTCAGATCTGTAGTCAGATCTGGAGGCCTACTATTATAGCCCATTTGGGATTCTATATCAATTTCTCTATGGGACAAACTCTTACTTATCAAAACTTGCTACAATAGCTCTGTATCTTGTAGGCTGTGTGTACTTTAGGTTACTGATTTCATAGCCATTTTACTCTACCTTTGTATTCTGATTTTTACTATCTCATCATTTTAAATAACTTCAGCAGACACCTAGAGCAAAACCAACAGGGGCTTAGGCCATTGGGCCTTGGGAGATGAGGGTAGTGGGGGCTTGAATAGTATGGATGATGGGGGGTTGATGGGGGTCATAGGGGAGTGAGGCATGGAGGCTTGATAGGGTATGGGATGGATCCATGGGTGTGTGGTATGGATGAGAGGGGATGTGTTGGGAGGCCTTTCATCTATGGTAGGTTTGGAACATCTCCTCCATCATAACTATGGAAGGGGGATCGGATGGAGATGGGTTATTATTCATGTATTTCAGGTGCTGATTATTGTGTGCATGTGAAAGCAAAATTAAAATTAAAGTAAAACAGAGGTGGAAAATAGCACACTAAAATGATCATAGACCTGTAAGATACAGGGTCCTTTGTAGCAAGTTTTAATAAGTAATAGTTTGTCCCATAGGAAGTAGTGATCTAAAACTTAGAAGGCGTATAGTAACCTCTAGATCTAGCTACAGATTTGGCAATTCTAGCCTATTCTAAAAAAGAAAGAGTTTTTTTGAGTGTCACTAGATCTAATCTACAAAATAAAAATATAAAACTAAATCTAAAAGATTGAGGAAGATGGATGGTAAAATCAAATATAAAATGGTGAGAAATAGGCAGCTAGGGATTGGTTCTTACTGAAAATTAATTGGTTCAAAGGCAAAGCATAGGAAAGATTTACTACAATCCTTCATTTGGCTACAAGCTCAGATGCAAGGTATAAAAATCTAATCTTAACCAAAGAATTGGAGCGATCCTAAGGCTATAATTTGTCCACTCGAATGGTTACAGATCATCCCAGAGATTGTTCTAATTCAAGGATCTTGATTAGAATAGGTAAGCTATTATAGATGTTGTGGCTGTTAGGCTACAAGCTCAAGCATCCACAGGAATATCTAATCCAGGGAAATCAAATACAAAAAAGTGAAATTTAGATCAGAGTCACCTTTAAAAACCATAATTATTATAATTATACAACTTACAGCCTATTGAGCTCAGATCTACAATCTGTGCAACATCCAATCCATTTACAAAGCCTTTAAAACTCTCAATTTATAATTACAAACTAGATCTGGACTGCTTATCTAGATCTAATCCAACAGGCTGGATTAGAGAGAGGAGGAAGAGAGAAAGGACAAATAAAAGCTAAATTAAATGTAAATGAGCTAAGGAGAACCAAAGTTATTCTATGGATTTATTGCTGAGAAATTACAGTAGCAAGGAGTCTTATTTATACAAATGCAGTGATTCATGTGCTTTGGATTGCAGCCAATCAGAGGAGAGAATTTTATGCTAATCCATATGCTTAGCATTTCAACCAATCAGAGAGAAGAGAGGGAGACCTAGTTCTGTTTATGCAGCTGAAGTAGTTTGCATTCCCGCCAAAACTTTGAACATCAGTTCTGCCCATGTGCAGCCTTCTCCTATGGCTTGGAGTTCCCAAAAATGCACCTGCTGTCCATTTAATATTTTGTCTATGAGACCCAAAAATAACTTCAGCTGCACACCTAAAATAGTTGCCCGAACTGCTGAGAATATTCACAAATTAATCATCCTATTGGCTGCCCCAAAATACCCCTGATGCTATTATTTCCAAACAGCCCCCAAATGAAACCCGATTTTCTAAATTGTTGAGGTTTTGATGATGTTTAATCGAATGGCTGCAGCTAAAGTAACCTCATTAGTTTGATGTTTGAAGCTCAATGTAGATGGGGCCCTAGCTGGATCAGCTTTGAAAGTTTATAAACTGAAGGATATCAGTTTTACATGTATAAATGTCGTGACTTGGTATGTAGTCGAGAGGATGGCAGCTGGGTTTCGAGAGGTTGCAGGAGCAAGAGGTTAGAAGGTCGACAGGTTTAATGCTTGGGAGTTGTTGCTCTTCGAGAGGTTGAAGTGCACTTGATCTGCTCGAAATGTTGGTTGTAAGCTTCAGCTACAAGTCAACAGGTTCTCAAGTTAAGGAGCCTGCATTCGAGAGGATTGAAGGGACTGTTGTACTTCTTTCAGCAGGTTGGGCTGCAGCTTCAGTACTGCTCGAAGGGATGCAAAGTTCTGCTCGAGATGTGCTGAATGCAAGTGCATGTGATTGACAGGATGCTGCTCTATCTTGATAGGTACTGAAGCCAAAGAGTATCCACTCGAGAGCTTAATGGGCTGTTGATGCAGCTCGATAGGCAGTTGCTGATGCTGAAGCCAGGTGCACTTCTATTTAATAGGTGCTGAACCCAACTTCTAAACAAGTCAAGTGTGCTTCTACTTCATCACCAATCTGCAAGGTGTAGCTGCTGTACACCATTCAAGAACATTAAATGCCAGCTTCATCTGCTCAAGAAGATGGCTGTAGATGAGAGATACTGAATGTGCAGCTGTAATTTCATGGCTTGCTTGATAGGTGCTCTTCCTCAGCATTGTACCATTTGATAGGTGATCTTTCATGGAAGCATCTATTGTGCAGTATTGTGCACAAAGCTGAAGGTGTAGCTGTTGTTCAAGGGTGTCCACCTGGCTGCATTAATGTGTGCTTTATACTGAGCTTCCCAAGTGATCATTGATAGTTGTCCTTGCTGAAACTTGAGCTGAGCCAAGCTTTGTTTGAATAGTCCTCTGCTGAGCTTCAAATGTCTTGCATAGTAGCTCCTATGCTTGCAACAGACTTCAATGTGCAGCACTTGATAGGATGTATTTCTGCAGCTTGGACTTCACATAGAGTTCATTCCAGCAGTTAGTTCTTGTCAAGTTGCTGCTCCTAATCTCCTCTTAGCCTATGAACATGGATAATTGCAGATTTATTTCTAAACTGTAAAACAAGCTAAAAACAATTATAAACAGCTCAAGGTCTTAACAAAAGCCAAATTTTAATGGGTAGAAAATGATAAAAATCAATGACTAACAGTTATTTGATGGTTGGAGGGGTATGGATGGGGTGTGTGAAGAGGAAAAATTAGGCATGGCCTCGATAAAATTGGGCATGGCCCGGATGAGGGGTGGGATATAGGGTGGATTAGAGAAATGAGGTGGGGCATTGGTGGATGGATTAGGTATGTATGGGGGAGATGTATGGGGTATGGGAGTAAAAAATGAGAGAGGAAAATTGGTCATGGCTTGGGAAAAGATGGGCATGACTTGGGTATAGGGAGAGATGTGTGGGGGATTGGATGTGGGTGGATCGGGTTGGGCAGATGAAAAATAGGTCATGTTGGTTAGGGTAGAGGATGGGCTTTTAGCAGGTGTGGAAGGAAGGTGAGAGGGGTTGGAGATGGCCATGGATGAAGGCATGGCTTGGGAGAAAGACGGGAAATTTGGATTTTGGGTATTTTGGGAAGTGATGGAAGGGAAGATAGGGGCACCGAATGGATCGGTTATGGTGAGGGTTGATTGGGCAAGGGGGGTGGAAGTAAAGGCTTCCACCCCCCTTGGTATAAGCCGGGTCCACGGCCCACGACATATCTTGGTATCGGGTCGGGTACGGGTCCCTCGGATGGGGCTCGTAAAGCTTCCTCCTTCCCCTACAAGAAGACGGATGATACGATGATGCCATTGTGCTGGCACCAATCAAGACTATTTTGGGTTTTTATTTTTAATTTGTTTTAAATTTTTATAAGTGAAAAGAAATGAGAATTCCGGGGCCTTTGAATTCCCTTCTTGGGCGGCTCTCGTACCCAAAATAGGTCCTGCGGTAATGGTTCCGAAGCACTTTGAAAGAATCAAAGAAAAACTCTTTGATCTATTAAAGGCATGAAAACTAATACAAATAACCTGATCCCTCGAAATGAATAAAAAAGAAGTCACCTTCTTTTGACCGGCGAGGACGTATTAGGTGTCAGAAGTTATGGGGCTTAAACAGAGGCACTAAACACACTGATCGAAGAGTTTGGGTGGTGAAATAGGCCATAGATCCTAGCTGTTGCTGCTCAGAACCAGCCTGGCACAACTATTAATGGTGCCAGAGCAAAAAGTCTAAATTTAAAGTTGGCGTAACTAATAGTTGTGCCAGTGTACTTTTGGGACATTTTGCATTGGCGTAACTAATAGTGATGCCAGAGCAAAATGGTTCTCCAGTATTTTTGTCAGCAACAGTCTTAGTCTGAAATGGATCTCCAAAATAAATCATGCCCGACCTCAGTCAGATGATACCACTTCTGCAGCCAAGTCCCACTTTAGATTAAAACCATTCTTTCATTCATATTTCTCCAGTAGAGTAGATCTTAAAGATAAATAGAAGTTTTTAAAATAAGGATTTAAATAGAAGATATAAATCAGAAATAACTAGATAAACAAACTTACTCGTGGAAACGATCCTATGCTAGTACTATAATTTTCATTGTGCGCTTGCAATAGGTTAAGACTTGAATTTAATATAATACATATAATAAGCCGGTCATTAGCCAAGAACATACACCTATGTTAGGTGTTTGGCCTTACACCAAGTAAAAGCTTTGGATAAGACTAAACACACAAGGATTGTGTGAGTGCTTCACAAGGAAGCAACACTTTTGGATATGTGAGGGGGGACTCACGTGCACCACCCATTGCAAGTGTTTTGCTTACTTTGTGTTCTTGGAGAGAGAAAGAGAGAAAAGGGGGATTGTGAAGGAGAAGAAAGGATTCGCCAAACCCTTGTACTCCAAAGCTCTAGACCTCCGTGAAATTCCGCGAGTTTGTGTAAGGGAAAATTGTCGTCGATTATGACGTTGAGGAAGATAGTAGAGCATAGATTTTGGCCGAATGGGTTTTTGAAACCATTGCACATAAGAAATGAGATCGCTCCGTTTCTCGCTTGGTTTCACTCGCTTAGAAGGTAAGAAATTGACTTCCAAAAAGGTTAATTTTGTAGAATTAGATGTCTTGAATGTTGTGCGAAAAGTGTGGGTGTGAATGTAGCGGGGACTTAGCTCTCCCTAATACTTCGCCAACTCTCCCTAATACTTCAAAAGGTCCAATGTAGCGGGGACTTAGCTTCTCATACTTTCCGAAGCGTATTACACCTTTCATCGGTGAAATCTTTACAAATACATGATCTCTAACTTGAAATTTTACGTTGATTCTCTTGATATCGGCATAACTCTTTTGCCGACTCTGAGCTGCCTTAATCCTTTCTCGAATTATGCGAATGACTTTTGCATTTTCCTCTAACACTTCTAGTATCCAATATAAACTTTTCGTTGATTTCTTCCCAATTGATCGGAGATTTACATCTTCGTCCATACAACACATCATACGGAGCTATCCCAATGCTTTGCTGAAAACTATTATTATATGTAAATTCAATCAACGGAAAATGCTGATCCCATGATCCCTGAAAGTCGATCATACATGCTCTAAGCATATCTTCAATGATTTGATTACTCTCTTCGTCTGACCATCTATTTGTGGATAGACGCTGAGCTGAAATCTAACCTCATGCCTTCTTGGAATCTTTGCCAAAATATTGAGGTATATAATGGGTCACGATAAAAAATAATGCTCATCGAAATACCGTATAATCAAATGATCTCTTTTATATACAAATCTATCAATTTGCTTGCCGTATATGTTGTATTGTAGGGCAAAAAATGTGTTGATTTTGTTAGGCGATCTACGACCACCAAAATAGTATTATAACGCTTCACCATCCTTGATAATCCTACAATGAAATCCATATAGATTGACTCCCATTTCCACTCGGGTATTAGTAGAGGTTGCAGTAGACCTGCTGGATGTCTATGATTTACTTTTACTTACTGACACACTAAGAATTTAGACATGTACTCGACAACATCTTTCTTCAATCCTCTCCACCAATAGTTCTTTCTCAAATCTTAGTACATCTTGGTACCACCAGGATGAATAATATACTTAGACTTATGAGCTTCGTCTAATATAGTTTTTCATAGATCGACATCAATCAGTATGCATAGACGTCCTTTAAATAGTAAGGAACCATCTTCCTTAATAGAAAAGTCTACTCTTATGCCGTCTGTCACACCCTATCAATCTTTAAGAGCTTTGCATCTTTCATCTAAAGTTTATAGATGTGGTAAAAAATTGTTGGTCTGATTGTGATGTTAGCTATCAAGGCACCTAAAACTCTGACCTCAATATTCTTATCATACAAAGAAAGGTCTTTCAATGATTTCCATCAGCGGAGTCCCATAACAAGACTAGCTAACTGAGCCGAATTCTTTCGACTCAATGCATCTGCCACGACGCTTGCTTTACCTGGGTGATACTGAATAAAGCAATCATAGTTCTTGAGAAATTCAATCCATCTCCGTTGTCTCATATTCAATTTTTTTTATGTAAATAGATATTTGAGGCTCTTATGATCCGTGAAAATCTCAAAGGTTTCATCATAAAGGTAGTGTCTCTATAGCTTCAATGTAAAGATTACTACGACTAATTCAAGGTTATGCGTTGGATAATTTTTTTCATGCTCCTTAAGCTATCTCGACCCAGAAGCAATGACCTTTCTATTATGATTGAGTACACAGCCTAAGCCACTATACAAAGCATCACTATAAACAACGAATCCTCCACTACCTAATGGAATAGCTAATACTGGTGCAAAGTAAGCCGTTTCTTAAGTTTCTGAAAATTCTCTTCACATTCACTAGTCCACTCAAATTTTCTTCACATTCACTAGTCCACTCAAATTTAACATCCTTTCTTATAAGTCGCGTGAGCGGTCCTAAAGTCTTAGAGAATCCCTCTATAAATCTTCTGTAATACCCAGCCAGATCTAGGAAATTGCGAATCTCAATCACAGTCTTTGGCTGTTCCCA